>JAJONR010001645.1:0-106230 GCA_029582245.1 Solanum etuberosum
TTGAATATATTCTTTTTATTCAGTTTTTAAGCTTTTGTATGCTTGAGTTAGTCTTCCGCTTGTAGTCAGCCAGGATAAGGATTCGCTTGGGGACCAGCAATGGTTCTCGAGTGCCGGCCACGTCCAGGGTGTAGGCTCGGGTCGTGACACTAAGAGACTATATTCTACATAGCAATTCCCTTCGCTCCATTTTTCGGAATGCCGGATCAACACTGTGATAGTTGCCATGAAATTGAATTTTGTTAGGCGAAAACTAAAGAAGAAATATTAAAGATAATTTAATGAGAAACCTATAGGGTAGTGGTCATAATGTGATTATCGCTAATTTAAAGTGCCAAATTAAGGGATCTAAGGGCTGAAATAAAGGAATGATAGTTGCATTAACAGATTTGCCTTATTTAGTGGGGAATTTAATTTTGATGTGTTTTTGTATTTTAAAAAAAATGATATATGCATGGAATATAGCCATTTTGACACCAAGTGAACTATTTTTTTTAAATATCATAGGTATTCCAATCTAATAACCCTAAAACTATAGTCATTTTTGTAAGTTACACAAATATGATTTACTCCCTCTCTATTTTAATTTGTTTGTTCTGTTTGACTTAATACGAAGTTTAAGAAAGTAAAAAATGTTCTTTAATTTTGTGGTTTTAAACATGATACGTGAAAAATTAAAATAAAAAATTACCAAAAACTAATTAAAAATATTCTTTTTGAAACGGTCTAAAAATAAAAGTAAGACAAAAACAATTGTTTGGTTGATTCACTGATTTTGCTTCATTTCTCAGACCAGGGCCGTCTTAACCACTAGGCCACTAAAGCCATCGCTTGGGGACCCATATTTTTTGGGGCCCCCTATCTTTTAAAAAAAAATACTTATACATATTATTAAGAAAAAAAATTGTACTTAAATTTTTTAAGAAAATGTAAGAAGTATAAAAATAAAAAAAATGACATTAGTTTTCCCACTTTTCTAAGGGAATGGAACATTTTTTGGAAATAATTTCCTTAAAGTGAAATTGTGTTTCCTTATTTATCTCCTAAAAATTTTACCCTATATTATTATTTACCTTATACTCATCTTTTTATACTCTATTTTATTATTTTTATTCTCAATATTGACTCTCTCCTACAATTTTTTTAATTTACTGTTGCCTACAAGTTACAAAAGAACAAAATTTGCTTTTGGGTGTCTTCTTAAAAATCTCAAGAAGTGCAACAATCAATCATTATATTGAAGGAACACAACTCTATTTCATTATTGTTATATCAACTTATCAAATTCGTGAGCTAGGTTTCTAACTTTATTTTATAATTTTTCTTGAAAATTTGTTATTGTTGATATTCTTAGTTCATAGGTATATATATTCTTGTTTTAGTTATTATCAAGATAAATAATACAAGTAGTAGATAATGATCTAATGAAAATACTCAATCAAATAAAAAGACTTGATTCTTTTCCTAATGCATATATTGCTTATAGAATAATGTTAACAATTCATGTAATCGTTGCCTCAGTAGAAAGAAATTTTTTGAAATTAAAATTGATAAAATCTTATCTAAGATCAACAACGTCTCAAGAGAGATTGAATGGATTAGCTATATTATCAATTGAAAAGGAATTACTAAAATAAATCGATTATAAAACAGTAATTAATGACTTCACATCTAAACATGCTAGACAAGTAGATTTTAAATAAAAGTATATATCATGATTATTATTTTTTTTAAAAAATTATAAAAAATATTAGGACCCCTCTTTAAGGTATGACTTTAGGCCCCCAATCTTGTTGAATCGGCACTGTCTCAGACTAATCAGTTGGCATAACTTGTGTAATCATTTGATATCATGTATAATTTGTTACTTTGGTGACAAATAAAAGCTAGAAATGAACCTTTTTGTCAAAAGTTTAGAGATTACTCTTGTATGGTGTTAATATATAGTTGGTAGAAAAAAAGTTCGAATATGTCATCGAATTTTGAGAAAAGATTCATTTATGTCTTCTATTAAAAGTTTGGTTCATTTATGCCAATTTTGTTAGAGAAAAGGCCCATCCATGTCATTATTTGTTAACTGAAATGACATAGATGAGTCAAACTCTTAACGGATAACATAAAATGGGTCTTTTCTCAAAGTTTGATGGAATATTTGATTCCTTTTCCTTTTAAAAATTATTTAATTTAATGACGTGACCGAATGATAATTGACCATGTGTAGAAATAGTTTTGCAAAATCGGAACTGTTTTCCGTTAACAAATAATGACATGTATGATCCTTTTCTCAAACAGAAAATGGCATAGATGAGCCAAACTTTTAACAGATGGTATAGATAACCCTTTTATTAAAGTTTGATGACATGTTTGAGTTTTTTCCTTATTTGATACTCCCGCTGTCCTATTTACTTGTCCATTTTTTACTTGACACACCTATTAAGAAAATAATAATTGACATAGTGAGTTTACCATTTTACCCCTATTAATTGATAGAATTTCAAATTAATTTACTCATTAAAAGAGGTTCTACTTTTTTAAAAAACATTAACTCTCTAAATATATTCAGGGTATAATAAGTAAAAAAAATATTATCTTTTTTTTTATTTGTCAAAAATAACCAGTTAAAAGGGACAAATAAAAAATGACAAAGGGAGTAATAAAAAATAATTATCACATTAATTGCATAAATTAATTAAGTGAATGGAGGAATGAAATAAACTTTGAAATTGCCAACTACTCAATAATAGAAGGCTATATTATGATTTTAATATTTGCTTTTTTATCTTTTAGTTTATAATAAGTATGGATTTCAAAGTATACAGTTAATTATTTTTTAATAGTTAATTGACTTTTAATATTTTGATCCATTATATAATATATGATTAATTGATGTAAGTTGACATTATATCAATATTTTTTGAATATATGTGTTTATAAGTATTCAAAATTGATGACATCATAGTAAGTTTTAAAAAACTATTCTTCATAGCATAAAAAAATAAAAAATAATTATGATAAAAGATTCTTTAGCGTGAAAATTTCTTCTTAATAAGCTAATATATACTTTTTAGAAAATAATAAAATCATTATTTTAGTTAAATGGGTTTGATGAATTAAATAAGTCTATTCTTAAAAAAAGGCTTCAATGACATGGCATGCCAACTAGGAGAGAGTGAAACTTTTGAAGTGTTAAGTATATTTGGAGGAAAATAATGATAGTTGAGTGATATTTCAAGGCAATTCCCTAAACATAGGTGACCATTTAGGGAATTGACTCTAAAAATGAACTTGAAAAAAATTTGATTGACTTTTGAAATTTCATTTGTAACACATAAATCATCTTTTAGTTTATATTTTACATGGCTGCTCTACTTTTCTTTTTTCTTTCTTTTCTATTTGTAACCTTGTAACTGTTGGTGGTTCATTTTCTTTATTTTATTTTTCTGATGACTTATGTTTGCTTTCTTTAGCGGTTATTGTTCCATTTTTATTTATTGAATTGTTCTTCTCGATTCATTTAGATTAATATCATATGTTGTTATAACAATTAGGTTGCTTTCGTATTATTTTGCTTCATCTTTTTATTTCATATAAATTTTGTGTTTGTTATAAATTAAAATTGGTCAATGAAAAAATATCTACGTCAATTTTCGAGGCCTTTCCATTTTGAAAGACAAAAAATTAGTTTAAGTTGTATTATGTGTTGTCGATGAAGAAATTACCGTCGATTTTCAAGGCCTCACATGTTAATAAGACGAATTTTTATTTTTAAGTTATTATTTTATTCATTTATTTTTATTCATAATTATTTATTACTAAAACTTTTACTAAGTGTCTTTACAGGTACCCAGAGTTGCTTCCCACTGAAGTTATTCAAATGGAGTTCAAATAATATTTTTTATTCATTATTGTGTATATTATTGACGTTAGACAAACTTTAGGTCGTTTCTTATATTATTGTTTTATTTTGTTATTTGTGTATATCGCATGTTTATTATACTTGTATATTATTTTTATTCATCTCCTCAATTTGAAAAAATGAATTCAGTCGGGACCCACAGTTGTAGATTTCGAAGGATGCCTAATACTTTCCCCTCGGAATAACTTAAACCCTTACCTAGAATATATTGGTTTCGTAGACATTTTTTATTAATTAATTAATTGATTTCCTAGTTTTCCTATAATTAGGTGGCGACTCTCTTTTAAAATTTGTTCTTTAAAACTTGATTATTTTTTGTGAGTCACCACGACGTTGCGCCTTTTAAAGGATGTCAACACCCCTACTATAATATATGTATCCATATTATTCATTGAGTAACTCATTTTTACCCATTTTAAAATATGAGTCGAGTCGAATATTTTATTTATTTTTATTTAACTCATTCTAGATGGGCTCACATTCGACTTACCCGCTCGTTTGTCACTCTTAATCTCACATATACTAATTATATATATACTTTCAAATACTACCTAACATATCACTATTTTAAATTTTCTACCATAATTGAATTAAGATACGTGAAGATACACCACACCCTAAAAAATAGCCTAGACTAATAAAATCATACGATAAGTTATCCCAAAAGTTACGCTTTTAGTCCAAAAAACTTACTCCCACTCATCAATTTCACGTTCATTTCCCTAATTTACTCTTTCGCTCCAAATCAACTCATTCTCTCTCCTAATAATTTTCCTTCCACGTATTTTTACAACAGCAGCCATGACCAGCAAAATAACTCAAGCAATATGGTCCACCAAAATTTCTGTTTGTCAACATTATGGCCAGCAAAACATCCTCTCGTTGATTTGGTGGAGTAAAATTTCAGTAAGTGCACAATTAACAGAATTTCAGTAAGTGCACAATTAACGAAATGGGGGCACCAATTTCAGCAAAACATCCTCTCGTTGAGAGTGACGCCTCGTCAGATGGGGGCATCATAGTGAACCAGTAAGATAAAAAAATTGGTCAATAAATGATAGTCTGAGTGACTGTCCTTCACTTCGACGATGGTTCAACGGAAAATTACACTGATTTTATTTTAGATAAGAGTTTTTTGTCCTAAAACCTTTGAGGAGTTATCTAAATGACCTTAAAACATATTAGGAGGATTAAACAATCAGTTTTTATCATTAAAATCCTCTTATTCTCTCTCCAAGCTTCAATGCTCAAGAACTTTATAAAACATCAAGTTAGGGTTCCTCTTTCAATGTTCTTCTTCAACGTAAGTCTTTCATCAAGGATCGGGAGAGGACCCACATACACCTTTTCTGGTGCTCGATCACCCATTAACCTCGATGTAAAATTGTGTATATATATATATATATGTACATATATATTAATTTCTTCAAAAAGGGACTATATTAACGTCCAACACCTAATAAACAAAATCTCCTAATGGATGCTTTGGTTCTGTGACTAGTTTGAAGGTTTTGTGTTTAGGGGGAAGTCAAGGGTTTGATTCTCGCTAATAACAACTATTTACATACGTTTTATTTTATATTTTCCTTCTTCCCTCTCAATATAAACTCACATGTTTTTCTCTTTTTACTTTCTTTGTATATTTAACTTTTAGTTTTAATATCTTTTATGTTTTATGAATTTCTCGTGAAATGATAAAATTAAAAAGTCATGTCCAATTACTTTTCTTATTTATTTTGAAATTTTTTGGCTATTTGGTTAAGAAAACCTTGAAGCTAAAAAAAATTCTTTAAAAACTGAAAGTTTTTTTCTATGATAGTATTAATCTTATTTTTCTCATTAATATTTTAAATATCGCGTTTAAATAATTGTGCACTTATACTATGTGATTTATAGTAATTTTATATTAAAAGAAGTGAGCACCCACAAGTCGAGAATCATGGATCCGCCACTGTCAAGGATTTCAAGCCTTCCAAATCAATTTCATCATAATGTTTATTAATAGGAATTTTAATCCTCAGTCATAAGGTTTTCAAGAAGCAAATTTAAGAATCTCTAGAAAAGATTTCTTGATTGTTCTTTATCAAGTTATGATTCTTCTTCAATATTTGTGAAACGTTTAAGATATGTAGTACTATCATAGTAAGGAACTCAGTTTTTTCTCATGCCCTACATCTACAGTTTCAGTTAGTAAGATCAAAGTTAGAATTTTCATTCCAAAGTCCATGAAATCAACCTTTTTCTAATTCAAATTTCCTATTGTTGAATTCTACTATTTAAACTATTTTATTTCATGTTTCCTGATCATTCTTAATTGATGGTTCATGATTAGTCTACCACCTGAACCCCTTTAGCTCAAGCTTCTGAAAATATTATTGTAATATTAACATATTTTTCATGAATAAAGTAAGTTTTCAAGATTTTTCAGAAAGTATTTTTAACCTCAAAAAAGAATTGAAGAAAGTATATTTAGCTTCTAGTGCATTATCTCAGAAAGAGTTCTAAGAAAGTATATATTACCTCAAGTGCATATTTTCATTAAGAAATCATAGTCAAATTTCAAAAAGTTCAGTTCAGTTCTAAAAACCTAATTTGAGAAAAGCAAAGTCTTATACCTGACAGAGAAATAGTTAATCTATTTATGAGCATAACATTAGATACAAATTATTTTGGAAGGATTATTTAGCACCGGGAGAATGTAGTTTCAGAATATTCAAGTCTCATATTTCATGGTAAAAAATTTTAGCACACCGCTAGATGATCTACTCCTTTAGTCCAAGATGCTCAATATTGATCAACATTAGATAGACAGATTATGTACCCTAGCAAGGTATAGGGCAACCATCCCCAACTTAGATTGTAAGTTGGACATCATAAATTCACATGATGTATGTCAGTGGTAAGAAACTCTCCACTCAAACATTGTATATGTATATTTTTACTGTTCTAACAAATATGATTACGTGTATAGTCATAGAAATGATGATTTTTCAAATTTACAGTACTAGACATGTTTTCAGCTCAAGCCATAAAAATAATTTTTATATCATCGGATGATGAAAGTGCTTTGAAAATAACTTGGATACTATTTTACATTTTTCTCTTCTAAATCTCATATAGGGATGGAAAATGGTGTGGGGCGGGGCGGAGATGTTGCGTGGCAAACTCGTGTGAACCCACAAAAAATTTAACCGGCCCTGTTTTGATCCTCATAATTTGTTCTTTTCTTAACTAAGTTTAATACTAAAAATGAAATTTATAAAATTCATTTACATAAATACTTATTTATTTTTTAAAATAAGTGATTCGTGGCGAACTCGAAAAACGAATACAGATAACATTACAACAAAGTGAAATTTTGGAATCTAAAACTCTTAAAACTGGCAAACAGAGGGCATTTATACTTTATTATTAGAGATAAGTGTCAAAAATACACCTAAACTATTCCTTTTTTTTTAGTTTCATACCTAAACTATTGGGAGTGTGAGTTTCATACCTAAACTATCACTTATTAGTTTGAAAACGTATCTCAGTGGTGTATGTAATACACTCTCTCTTTTATTTGCAAAATCTATGTCACATGGATAAAATATTTCACTTTGACAAAAATTAAATAAACTATTAATATTAGTTAAAATCTAAAGATTAAAGTATAACTATCCCTGCAAAAAAATTTAAAATATTTTTCTCACTCCACACCACCATCTCCCCCCCCCCCCGACAATCCTCCGTCCTTTTCTTTTTAAAATTCAGACCTCACCCCCTTCCCCCACTCCTCCTAAGAAAAATTGATATTTTTTCTTGAAAAATTGATATTTTTTCTTAAAAAATTGACATATTTTTTTTAAAAAAATTTATATCCCACCCCCATCTAACCCTCCGCTCCAAATTTATTTATTTATTTATTTTTACATATTTCTCATTTTTTGTTAGATGTGTACATATATTTTTAGGAAAATATTTTTTTTCTACTTGCGTACCGAATATAACAGAAATTAAATTTTATTTTAAAAAAAGTCTTGCGACAAATAAAAAAAAGTACTTTTATATATATATATATATATACAAAAAAAACTTAGGGCTATGTGGGGTGGGGTAGAATTTTAATTTTTATAAAAAATTAAAATAATATCTAAATTATTATTTGAAGGAATGCGGGGGAGGGGAGGGAGGGTAAATGAAGTAAGACATTTTTTAAAAACTTTCATAAAATGTATTTTTTTTAAAAATAAATTTACTAATAAAATGGGCTAATGCCCATAGTTGGATTTAAAAAAAATCATTCTAAAAAAATAGTGGGGTGGGGGAGTAGGGTGAGAAGAAGTGGTGGAGTGGGATAACAAAAATATTTTACATTTTTTTTTGGGAAATAATAATACTTTAATCTTTAACTTTAAATAATACTAATAATTTATTTAATTTTTGTCAAGGTGGAATATTTTGTCAATGTGGAGTGTGATGTGACAATTTTTTTTGTAACACCCCGACTTTTCGAAACGTCTAAATTAACTCGTACCTTCGTGGAGAGACAAAGAGGGTGAGTAATAAATTAAGAATGATGTGGTATGTCATATTTTAAGTGTTCAAGGGTTGTATCTCAAGTTTTGAAGTCAGGTAAGTCGCAAAATAAAAGTTGACGAAAGTTATCGTAAGTTCCTTTTTAAAGATTTCTCTGAAATTTGGGTCAAATGTATCGGAGGTTTTCTCCCAATCAATAAAGATTTATAGGGCCCACGACCCATCAAATCGAAGGTCTACGAGTCTAGTTTCCAACGCATCAAACCGTTTATTCATACAACTTCATAATAGAGAGATATTCACGTTTTCGCGAGACTGCACAAGCAGGCACATGAGGTGGGTCCCCTAGGTCGGTGGAACTCTTTATATATCTTCTTCGACTTTTCTTCATTTTTTTCCAGTTAATAACCAGAAAACTTAGAAAATCCACTTCTAGGATCAACCAAATTATAGATTTTCTCGACTTAAGTCCTTGACAAAAGTTGTTCTACGCGTCAAGCTCGTCATCATGGTGTAATTTGTTTTATCGATTTCGTAGTATATCATACTTTGGTGTTGGAATAGCAAGGGTTTGGACATACTTTAAGGTTTTGAGATGTATTACGAACTTAAGATCAAGGTAAGACCCTTCTTTCATCGACTCTAGTTTTGATAAGACGTAAATAGCAATTTGCGACGAAAATACATATCTTTTATCGGATTATCGTGGTATCTTCTATTCTCGTGTGTTGATTATGGTCCTGCCTTGTTGTAGTAGCGAGGGGGGCCGTGATTAAAAGTCGTTAGGCCACATGAATTCAACGAAAAAGGTATATTAAGGCTATTCCCTTCTTACGACATGTTTCCTTAAAGCTTAGGAGCAATGTAATTGGGTTGTTATCGTTGTTATACTTGTAGCCATTGGTGATGATTGTTGGTTGCTCGAGTGGATATACTCCTCCCTTGTCAGGATTCTTATTCAGTTAGTAGCGTCCCTATATTGGACACGACTTAAAGGCTATTCGTGTAGGTTGCTTATAGCTAAATTGCTTGCTTTTAGCCTATTGGATTGTTATTGTTTCCCTTGGGGCTATTGTGGTTAGCTTCAGAAATGTGATCTATGCCTAGAAGGGCTATGTTCTGCCTACAGGGCTATATTGACGCCTAATAAGGCTATGTGCTGCCTACAGGGTCATGTTGTTGCGTAAGAGGGCTATGAGTTGTCTATAAGCTATATTGATGCCTAAGAGAGCTATGTGCTGCCTACGGAGATATATTATTGCCTAAGAGGGCTATGTGACTGCCTACGGGGCTAGGGGACTATCGATAGGGGTATATAGACTGATTGCACCTTCTGGGCTTATGGGGGCCTGGTAGGTGGTCTTGTGTGCTGTTTGTACCTACCGAGCTTATGGGGGCTTGGTTAGGTTGTTGTTTTATTATTTTTGATATGTTTAGATTTAGGAGCAGGTCAGTACACTTATATTATCCTTGATTTATTTATCGGATTACTCCCAGTATGTTAGGATACCTGCTCATAGTCTATTTCCTTTCATACTCGGTATATTATTTCGTACTGATGCCCCATTGCCTGGGGGTACGACATTCATGCCTGCAGGTCTTGACAGACGACCCTGTAGATTTCCTCAGCAGTAGGATTGACTTTTATCCGATTGGCTATCCCATTCCTCCGGAGCTGCCAGAGTTGGGAGGTTTGTTAGCTTTTGTTGTATATATTTTTATGGGTAGGCTGGGGCCCTGTCCTGCCAATCTTTACAAGCTTGTTAGATGTTTGATGTATTGTCTTGATATATACCTGCTTTCAGTTTTTATATAGAGATCATGGTGGCCTCGACGGCCCAATCAGGACTTCTGTGCTAGTTGGCTATTTCTTTATATGAACTTCTGGGAGTAGCTGTTTCTTTTATAGATCTATTGACAGGGGTCTTGCCGGCCGAGGGCTTAATTTTAAGCCGAGATATACTTATTTGTTTTCTTAATTGCGTGTGGCTGCCATGCGCTAGTAGCAAATGGTTCAGCAAGGTCAGCTCGGGCTTGAGTTTTGGCATTAAGAGTCAGTTGCGCCCCTTGAGTTTGGGACGTGAAAAACTTGGTATCAGAGCAACGTCGTATCCTAGGGAGTCTGCAAGTCGTGTCTAGTAGAGTCTTGTTTATAAATGTGTTGTGCACCACATTCGATAAGAAATAAGCTACCGGGCATTTTAGAATGACCGTGCTATAGAACAGTGTCTTAAGGGTTGAGGTTTCTGGCTTATAATTGATATTTGTATGCAGATGGAGATGGCTGACACCAGACAGACCATAACTAGCCAGGGGCTAGATAAAGCTGCAGGTGAGGGTACCGATAAGGTACCACAGGTGGAGGTAGCCCATTGTGAGACCCAGGGGGAGACATTTTCTCAGCCCCCTACAGCTTCTCCACCGCTTCAGGAGCCTCCAAGGACTACAGGACTTCCTGCTCCACCAGCAGTACCACCTCTAGTTCCTCCTATTCCATCCGATCAGGATTTCAAGAGTGCAGTATGTATGTTAGCACAACACAGTTAGTAGCTGCACAGCGCCAGCAAGTTGCGCCAGATGTTGCCGGACCTTCTGAAGGGCTCGGAAGTTCGAGAGTTCATTAATTTCTTGCCTTGAATCCTCCACAGTTTACAGGGACAGATCGCAGAGAGGACCATCAGCACTTTGTTGATCAGCTTCATAGGATCTTCAGAGTCATGCATGCCTCGGCGACTGAGTCAGTTAAGTTAGCAGCATTTCGATTGCAGGATATTGCATTATTGTGGTACGAAAGTTTGGAGAGATCTATGGGAAGAGATGCATCTCTACCCACTTGGGATAGCTTTACAGAAGCTTTCATAGATCACTATTTGTCTCAAGAGATTAGGGATGGCCGGGTGGACCAGTTTATGAACCTCCGACAGGGCAGCATGAGTGTCCGAGAGTACGGGCTGAGATTTGATTCATTGGCTAGATATGCACCCGCATTTCTTGATACGATGCATGACACGGTGCGTAGATTTATGGAAGGGTTTGACTCAGACTATATTGACGCTTGTTCCACCGCTGCATTAAATGATAATATGGATATCTCACAAATTCAGGCCTTTGCACAAGGCATAGAGGATTGCCGATATCTACAGTATATGAGTGAGAGGGTCGAGAGAGAGAGACAGAAGAGGGATAGGACCGCTGGTTCACAGAGAGATTTTCAGGGTGGTCGCAGACCCCGATATTCTAGTAGGCCACCTAGACCTCCGTCACAGCAGTTCCAGGGTAGTAGATTTGATCGTCAGGCCCGGGTGAGGGTTCACGAGCATCAGGCTCTCAGCAGCAGAGGGGTTCAGGCCAGGCTACGACAGCCCCGTCGCGTTGCGCTACTTGCGGTAGGATGCATTTTGGGAGGTGCAGGCAGGGTTCCATAGGTTGTTATTCTTGTGGACAGGAGGGGCATGGGTGGAGGAACTGCCCGACCATAGGTAAGGGTGGTATAGGTCAGTCGACCAGGTCAGTAGTAGGTTCCTCTCCTCATCAACAGAGTCTACAAGGCATGGACCCCAGACTTCAGCAGGTAGAGGTAGAGGCAGAGGCAGAGAAGGAGCATCTAGTTCTGGTAGTGGCCAGAACCGTACATATTCACTAGCCGCCCGACAGGACTCAGAATCATCACCAGATGTTGTGACAGGTGCATTGATTGTTTGCTCTCATTATGTTTATGCTTTGATAGATCCTGGATCTAATTTGTCTTATGTTACTCCATTTATTGCGGGGAAGTTATGTATAGTAGCAGTCATTAGATCGACCCTTTATTGTGTCTACACCAGTTGGTGAGTCTATTATTGCTAGGAGAGTCTATCGAGGTTGCACGGTAGAAATTATCGACCGTCAGACCTCTGTAGACCTCGTAGAGTTAGAGATGGTCAATTTCGAGGTCATTATGGGTATGGACTGGTTAGCTTCTTGTTATGCTAATGTTGAGTACCCAACAAAGATTGTTAGATTCCACTTTCCAGGAGAGGCAGTTCGGGAATGGAAAGGTGATACAGCAACACCAAAAGGTAGGTTTATTTCCTATCCTAAGGCGAGGATGATGATTATTAAGGGTTGTATTTATCATCTTGTTCGCGTTCATGATATAGATGCAGAACCACCGACACTTCAGTCTATTCCGGTAGTTAATGAGTTTCTAGATGTATTTCTAGACGAGCTCCCTAGTATCCCTCAAGAATGGAAAATTGATTTTGTTATCTATATGCTACCAGTTACGCAACCCATATATATCCCTCCTTATAGAATGGCTCCTGCTGAGCTAACGAAGTTGAAGGATCAGCTGAAAGACTTGTTGTATAAAGGCTTTATTAGGCCTAGTGCTTCACCATGGGGTGCGCCAGTGTTATTCGTGAGGAAGAAAGATGGCTCACTAAGAATGTGTATTGATTACCGACAGCTAAATAAGACGACTATAAAGAATAAGTATCCCCTTCCGAGGATCGATTACTTGTTTGAGGAGTTACAAGGTGTTGAGTGCTTCCCAAAGATTGATTTAAGATCAGGGTACCACCAGATACGAGTTCGGGAGAAAGACATTCCAAAGACGACTTTTAGAACCAGATATGGACACTTTGAGTTCTTGGTAATGTCTTTTGGATTAACTAATGCCCCAGCAGTGTTCATGGACCTGATGAATAGTATATTCAGGCCGTATCTAGACTTGTTTGTAATTGTATTTATTGATGATATTTTGGTGTATTCACGTTGAAAAGCTAAGCATGCAAATCATCTGTGAGCAGTCCTTCAGGTTCTTCGAGACCGAGAAATTTATGCAAATTTTTCTAAGTGTGAGTTCTGGTTGGACTCTGTGGATTTCTTAGGCCATATTATATCAGATGCAGGCATTACGGTTGATACACAGAATATTGAGGCCGTAAAGACTTGGCCCAGACCCATGACTCCAACTGAGGTTTATAGTTTCTTAGGGTTAGCTGGGTACTACAGAAGTTTTGTAGAGGGGTTTTCTTCAGTTTCAGCACCCTTAACAAAGCTGACTCAAAAAGTAGCTAAGTTCCAGTGTACTGAGGCTTGCGAGCATAGTTTCTGGGAGCTGAAGGACATGTTGGCATCAGCACCAGTTCTAGCATTGCCACAGGGTTCAGAAGGCTATGCGGTATATTGTGATGCTTCTGGTGTTGGGTTGGGATGTGTTCTAATGCAACATGGTAAGGTTATCGCATATGCTTCAAGGCATTTGAGGAAGCATGGGAAGAACTATCCGACCCACAATTTAGAGTTGGTTGTCGTTGTGCATGCGTTAAAGATCTGGAGACACTATTTATATGGTGTTCATGTTGACATCTTCACAGATCATAGAAGCCTTCAATATATCTTCAGACAGAAGGAGTTAAATCTGCGACAGCGTCGATGGCTTGAGTTACTGAAAGACTACGACGTGGATATTTTATATCATCCAGGGAAGGCGAATGTGGTAGCCAATGCCCTCAGTAGAAGATATATGGGTAGTTTATCCTATTTAGGTGTTGAGAAGCGTGAACTAGCGCCAGAGCTTCATCAGTTAGCTAGCTTAGGAGTCAGATTGTTAGAGGCAGACGATAGTAGAGTCACAATTCAGGACACAGCTGTATCATCCCTAGTTGTAGAGGTAAAAGCACGGCAACAGGATGATCCTAGATTAGAGCAGCGCAGAGCCAAGGCTCAAGATCAGCAGTCTTTAGCATTTGATATAGCAGGAGATGGAGTCCTCAGATATAGTGGTCGATTGTGTGTTTCGGATGTTGCAGGGCTTCGTCATCAGATTATGGAAGAGGCACATCATTCCTGTTATTCTATTCACCCTGGTTCGACAAAGATGTACCATTATATTAAGGAGATCTATTGGTGGCACGGGATGAACAAAGACGTTGCTGAGTTTGTGGCACAATGTCCTAACTGCCAACAGGTGAAGGTTGAGCACCAAAAGCCCACTGGTCTAGTCCAGGAGATAGCCATTTCTTTGTGGAAGTGGGAAGCAATTAATATGGATTTTACTACAGGGTTACCTCGATCGCGTCGTAAGTTTGACTTTATTTGGGTAATTGTTGACAGACTAACAAAATCAGCTCACTTCTTACCAATCAGGGCTACTTTTACAGCAGAAGACTATGCAGGGATCTATATTAGAGAGATTGTTAGGCTACACGGTGTCCCAATATCTATTATATCTGATAGAGGAGCACAATTTACCACTAACTTCTAGAAGTCCTTCCAGAAAGGACTGGGATATAGGTTAATCTCCGTACAGCCTTTCACCCTCAGACAGATGGCCAGGCTGAGTGCACAATTTTGAAGCTCGAGGATATGTTACGAGCGTACACGCTAGACTTCAAGGGAAGTTTGGATGACCATTTGCCTCTTATTGAGTTCGCATATAATAATAGTTATCATTCCAGCATCGAGATGGCACCTTATGAGGCTTTGTATGGGCGAAAATGTAGATCCCCCATTGGATGGTTTGAGGTAGGTGAGTCAGGGTTAATTAGACCCGACTTAGTACAACAAACAGTGGAGTAGGTTAAGCTCATCGGGAGAGGTTGCTAGCAGCTCAAAGCCGACAGAAGTCATACTCAGATGTGCGACGAAGGGACTTAGAGTTTTGTGTCGATGACTGGGTATTCTTAAAAGTCTCACCTATGAAGGGTGTTATGAGATTTGGCAAAAAAGGCAAGCTTAGTCCAAGATTCATTGGGCCGTACCGGATCCTTCGGAGGGTAGGACGAGTGGCTTATGAGTTAGAATTGCCTTCGAGGCTAGAATTTGTTCATCCAGTTTTCCATGTATCGATGCTACAGAAGTGCGTAGGAGACCCTTCTCGGGTTGTCCCAGTTGAGGATGTTCAGATCACAGAGGAGTTGTCCTACGAGGAAACTCCAGTTGCCATATTAGATCGACAGGTCTGTAAATTGAGGAACAAAGAGGTGGCTTCGGTTAAAGTATTGTGGAGAAACAAGAATAAAGAAGAGGTGACCTGGGAAGCTGAGGATGGCATGAGGTCCAAATATCCTCACTTGTTTTATACCCAGGGTGATGGCATATAAGTTTATATTAGTTCAGTGAGGTAAGATACCTATCTGATTTTTTATATTGTTGCTTATTATTATGGTTGTTATCGTCGTATTTTTGCTCGCACTGTTATTGCGGAGCTATAGTGCTTAGCTATTTATGTCGTCCTGTGAGACCCCTAGGTTAGAATTTATATGTTTCAGGTTCCTGGATAGTCTCATTTACAAAGGATACTCTGCTTAAATTTTGGCAACCCATAAGGACTTAACCGCGTGACTCAAATTTTTCATTCGAGGACGAATGTTTCTAAGGGGAGAAGGATGTAACACCCCGACTTTTCAAAACGTCTAAATTAACTCGTACCTTCATGGAACGACAAAGAGGGTGAGTAATAAATTAAGAATGATGTGGTATGTCATATTTTAAGTGTTCAAGGGTTGTATCTCAAGTTTTGTAGTCAGGTAAGTCGCAAAATAAAAGTTGACGAAACTTATCGTAATTTCCATTCTAAAGATTTTTCTGAAATTTGGGTCAAATGTCTTAGAGGTTTTCTCCCAATCTATAAAGATTTATAGGGGCCACAACCCATCAAATCGAAGGTCTACGAGTCTAGTTTCCAACGCATCAAACTGTTCGTTCATACGATTTCAGAATGAGATGGGTCCCCTAGGTCGGTGGAACTCTTTATATATCTTCTTCTTCAACTTTTCTTCATTTTTTTCAGTGAATAACCAGAAAACGTAGAAAACCCACTTCTAGGATCAACCAAATTATAGATTTTCTCGACTTAAGTCCTTGACAAAAGTTGTTCTACGCGTTGAGCTCGTCATCCTGTATAATTTACTTTATCAATTTCGTAGCATATCATACTTTGGTGTTGGGACGGTAAGGGGTTTGACATACTTTAAGGTTTTGAGGTGTATTACGAACTTAAGATCAAGGTAAGACCATTCTTTCATCGAACCTAGTTTTGATAAGCCACAAATAACAATTTGCGATGGAAATACATATCTTTTATCAGATTATCGTGGTATCTTCTACTCTCATGTGTTGATTATGGTCCTGCCTTGTTGTAGTAGCGAGGGGTGATGTGAGTAAAAGTCGTTAGGCCATGTGAATTCAACGAAAAAGGTATTTTAAGGGTATTCCCTTCTTACGGCATGTTTCCTTAAAGCTTAGGAGCAATGTAATCTGGTTGTTATCGTTGTTATACTTGTAGCCATTAATGTTGATTGTTGGCTGCTCGAGTGGATATAATCCTCCCTTGTCGGGATTCTTATTCAGTTAGTAGCGTCCATATGTTGGACACGACTTAGAGGTTATTCGTATAGGTTGCCTATAGCTAAATTCTCTCTTTTAGCCTATTGGATTGTTATTGTTACCCTTGGGGCTATTGTGGTTAGCTGCAGAAATGTGATCTATGCCTAGAAGATCTATGTTCTGCCTACAAGACTATATTGACGCCTAATAAGGCTATGTGCTGCCTACAGGGTCATGTTGTTGCCTAAGAGGGCTATGAGTTGTCTATAAGCTATATTGATACCTAAGAGAGCTATGTGCTGCCTACGGGGCTATATTATTGCCTAAGAGGGCTATGTGACTGCCTACGGGGCTAGGGGACTATCGATAGGGGTATATATACTGATTGTCACATTCTGGGCTTTTGGGGGCCTGGGTAGGTGGTCTTGTGTGTTGTTTGTAACTATCGAGCTTATGGGGGCTGTGTTAGGTTGTTGTTTTATTATTTTTTATATGTTTAGATTTAGGAGCAGGTCAGTACACTTATCTTATCCTTGATTTAATTTTCGGATTACTCCCAGTATGTTAGGATACCTGCTCATAGTCTATTGCCTTTCATACTCGGTATATTATTTCGTATTGATGCCCCCATTGCCTGGAGGTACTGCATTCATACCTGCAGGTCTTGACAGATGACCCAGTAGACCTCCTCAGCAGTAGGATTGACTTCTATCCGATTGGCTAGCCCCTTTCCTCCGGAGCTGCCAGAGTTGGGAGGTTTGTTATCTTTTGTTATATATATTTTTATGGGTAGGCTGGGGCCCTGTCCCACCAATCTTTACTACTCTTAGAGGCTTGCAGACTAGTGTGTGAGGTTTATAGCTACGTTATGGCCATGCTGGCCTAGTTTGTTGGTTTGCTGAAACTTGTTAGATGTTTGATGTATTGTCTTGATATATACCTGCTTTCAGTTTTTGTATAGAGATCATGGTGGCCTCGACGGCCCAATCAGGACTTTTGTGCTAGTTGGCTATTTCTTTATATGAACTCTTGAGAGTAGTTGTTTCTTTTATAGATCTATTGACAGGAGCCTTGCCGGCCCAGGGCTTAATTTTAAGTCGAGATATACTTGTTTGTTTTCTTGATTGCGTGTTGTTTACATGCGCTAGTAGCATATGGTTCATCAAGGTCAGCTCGGGCTTGAGTTTTGGCATTAAGAGCCAGTTTTGCCCCTTGAGTTTGGTGCGTGATATTTTTAAATAAAAGAGAGAGTGTATTACACACACCATGATGAGAGTGTAATAAAAGAGAGAGGTGTGTTTCTTAAACTAATAATTGATAGTTTAAGCATGAAACTCACACTCTCAATAATTTAGGTATGAAACTTAAAAAAATGAGATTGTTTAGGTATGTTTTTGACCCTTATCTCTTATTATTAAGATTAGCATTTTTATCACATACTCTAAAATAAGTGTGATTATCAATTATATTAATCATACTATATGCCAGTTTTTAACTTTTAGTAGTTGCCTATAAACAAATTGGTCTAGGTATATTATATGTTACTTATTAACTTTATTATAATGAGTAACTTTATTTTAAAATTAGCAAGAAGGAGAATTTGAATCAAATTGGACTACAATATTCAAGAAATAATTGAATACGGACTCGTGAAATTAATTTAAAATGCAATTTTTAATTTTAAAAATGAAAGTACAATAAATTTAATGTGAAGAGAGGGAACCCGCAACCCGCCCTGCACCCGCACTAAATTATTTATAAAAAGTTTCAATTTGCCCCACACCCGCATAAAGCCAAATTCGCCTCACCTCGCATAAGACTAAGGGCCCGTTTGGCCATGCGATATGGAATCATGATATGGTATCATAATATGGAATCATGAGATGAAATTGAAGTTTTGTTTGGACATGCGATATGAAATTTTTGTGTTGTATATTTTTTCATAAACATAAGAATCCCATAAGTTGTAAAACTATTAAAATAGCCTCAATCTTATCAAATAAACAAAAATTTATAAAATCACATAATAAATTATTACAAAGCTATTTGTTCTCCACTTAAGTAATTGTTTCATCTAACTTTAATTTAATAAAAAAAAATTGAACATAAAATATAGTGTACTAGTCTTTAATATAATCCTCCCACATAGTACGAATAATTTCCTCACGTTGAACTTGTATTTCTCGATCATGTGACCGAGAAGACGAACCAACATTGTTACTTTGAGCCATTTGTTGGTCAATATCATCCGCAACTATATCTTCATGCTCATTTACCATAAATATTTCATCAGTACTTTGTATTCTCGTAAATAATTATGTAACACTGCACAAGCTAAGAAAATTTTCACTTGTGTATCAATATCATAATGGTTCATGCCTTGTTTCAGTATTCTAAATCTATTTTTCCAAGCTCCAAAAGTCCGTTGAATCACATTGCGCAAAGATGAATGCCTATAATTAAACAGTTCTTTGGCATTTTGAAGCTCTCTTTCACTTCCTCGATAATCTTGCAAATGACAGCGTAGTCCTTTGTATGGAGCTAAAAATCCTTTTATGTTTCGGAAACCAGCATCAACAACATAATATTTATCTACCAACAAATATTTTATAAATAATTACTAAAAGTATATGTGACGTAAATGAGACAACTTTGTGTAAATAAATAATATTTATTCTAAGGATGTAATTTAAAGTTACCATGTGGCGGAAATGGAAATTGTGACGTTGGTTCAACAAGTGCATTCTCAAGTACTTTACTATCATGTGCAGTACATTCCCAACCAGCAACAACAAAGGTATATTGCATATGAAAATCACAAGCACATAAGACATTTTGTGATGTTCTTCCTTTGCGATTACGATATGCTTGTTGCACCGCTTTAGGAACCTCCCCTTCTATATATGTTTCATCAATCGCACCAACACTATATGTTGGTGAGAATAATAAATTTTATGTCGGTGAGAATAATAAATTTTAAAAAGTAATGATGTGATTATAAATTTTATTTACATATGAAATAAATGGTTAGTAGATATAAATGTGGGGTTGTTTTAACAAAATATAAACTCATGGATCAATTTTTATACTAAAATATCTCAAATCATGATATGGGATTTCCATATAATTTCATATCATGGTTTTCGGAGAATATGGTATCACATCTCATGATATGGAATCATGAGATGGAAGCAGCGTAAAATTACATGTCCAAACGTTGATTCCATCTCACGATATCATATCGTGATATGGTATCGCATGGCCAAACACCTACTAAATCTGTCCCGCCTCGTTGCCATTCCTGACAGTTTTTAAACAGGTCCCAGTTTTTCAATTGAAAATTTTATGTTCTCTATTCAGTTGACTTTATTTCAGTTATCTTCAGAGTTATTCATTCAACTCATTATGTTATGTTTTAGCTAGTTGTTTCATTAAGTTATTTTACATACCGTACATTTCATGTATTGACATCATTCGATATTGCATATTTAATGATGCAAATTTGGGTATTCAGGATCGACAACACATACAACATTATGATCACTTTCATCCAGCATTTATGAGACCTTCTTGCCATCGGGGGCTCCAGTTTATCTTAAATGTGAGTACTTAGTAGAGTATTTAGGTAGCCTGAGGTCTTGTCCCAACAAACCTATCTTCCATATATTAGAGGTTTCATAGATGAGTCAGTTGAGTTATAAATTTCATTTTTATTTTGCAAATATATGTATATTATACAGATTCAAATTATGTTTTCTCAAATAAAGTTGTTGAGTTGTTTTCTAAATTTGTTGCATACTTATCTTTTAAAAGCTTTCGCATAGTGCCATAGTATTTATTAGTAGCAGGTCAGACTAAGGGTTTTCTTGGGACTAACAATAGTTTTCAATATTGATCACGTTCAGGGTATAGGCTCGAGGCGTGACAAGAACGAAGAGGAGAGGAGAAGAGACAGTGGTCAAAATATGAAT
The DNA here is from genome assembly GCA_029582245.1 of Solanum etuberosum. Taxonomy (NCBI): domain Eukaryota; kingdom Viridiplantae; phylum Streptophyta; class Magnoliopsida; order Solanales; family Solanaceae; genus Solanum; species Solanum etuberosum. Next base: position 20,719 of record JAJONR010001645.1, read on the forward strand.
ATGACAAAATAAACACATGTATATAATTAATAGTTCATGTATTTGATAAAATATACATATATCTGACTTAAGATTCTATGTATCTATGAAAAAAATGATGCTAAAAAAATTAGAATTTTTTTACAAATTTTAAATTTTTTATCACTATACTAGAGTAAGTCTTCATGTATCTGTCAATTATGCACATGTATCCTAGTAAGATTTTATGAATATATAACGACCTGTTCCCATCATTATGAAAAAGCCAATGGGGAAGGAATTTGGGCCAGAAAACTTCTGAGTAGTAACTTGGAAAATTCTAGCCTAGGCCAGACTTGGACGAAATCTGAGTCAGGTGAGGTCTTGGGAAATTCGGCACGTGAGTGGATAGACAAGACGTTAAGGAGCCTGTACAACTTTACGGAATCCAATTCGGGCGAGTAGAACTCCCGAAACTGATCTTGGCGTGGAAGGATAGTTTTAGAACATCAAGGTTTGAAGGTGTGTTGCGAAATGGAAGCTTGGAACTCAAATTCTGAGTTTCTGTCTCCGTGCAAAATTTTGGGGCTGGGTTAATTCCGCCAGGGCAGGGCCGCTGTTGTGGGACAATCGCGACTTAAATCGAGGGAAAATTTATTTTCTGCAAAACTTCGTTCTTAAGAGCTAAGAGACGACCCAGGGCAGTTTCTTGTCAGATTTCCATGAATTCTAGCGCTAAAGGTAAGATAATTACTCCTCTAATCCGTATTTCGATTCTTAGAACTTAGAATCTTGGGTAATTATCATTGGGGAAGGTTTTTGGCCAGAAGTTAATGGTGGAAAAAGCTCCAGTTGAGCATTAGGATCTTGGGTTGATATTTTTATTATAATCCGGGTAAATTAGGCCTTGTTTATTGATCCTTGCATTACTTAACTATTTTAGACCAAGAACAAGCTGAAAGAATCCGGAAAGGGAAGGCTCAAGTGTCTTAGGAGGATTCAGGCTTGGTTTCGAGGTAGGTGATGGTTCAACTTCTTGTTGGGTGATATATGTCTGTTAATTACTTCATTGTATGCATGCGTGTATGTGAATAGAGAAACGTGAATTGAACCTAATGAAATGATTATGTGTGCACGATTACATTTCATAAACCTATTACTTGACTGTGTGACTATGGGTACTGTTCATTATAGGTGTGATTGTGACTGTAGTTGTGCTGACTGGATCGGGTGTCACATTCCGACACATATATTAGATCGGGTGTCACGTTTCGACACATATATTGGACCGGGTGTCACGTTTCGACACATGTGTATTGGATCGGATGTCACGTTCCGACACACTAACAGTTTGGGTGTGGGTTCCATGAGATTACCACTTGTAATTATTACATTCTTATCTACCTGTCATTGATATTAGGAAATTGTATCTTTCTCCTGAAATGATAATTGCATTGTGCATTCTGTATATGTGTGTTTACTGTGTTGTAATTACTTGCTTGTATTTTGCTTAATGGAGTAGCCGCGTGATCCTACCAGTACATTGTGGTTTCGTGTACTGATACTGCACTATTTCATTCTTTGTTGAGCACAGGGCATCTTCAGGCGTCTACTGACAGACCTCAGTTAGGATATCACTGACGAGACCGGATTCGAGGGTGAGCCAGTTCTTTCAGGCTGTCATGGATCCTTCATTAGTTTAGTACATTCTTTTCGGACTCAAACTAGATGTTTAGACTGTTACTTATTTTTGGTTTTCGGGGTTGCACCCCTTTTCTTAGACTTGTTGATTAGTAGAGTTTTGGTACAATGACTTTCAGGTTCTAGGGCTTGAATTTCCGCAAGAGTTATGTTTAGTTGTTTTATTAAACCTTCGGAGTTTATGGGAACTCCATATTAATTCGTCATTTAAACCTGCTTCCATATCTTTGAATGTTTTAGTTTCTTTAAGTTGCTTAGTAGGGTTGTAGTTGTGGTTCTCCCACCAGAGGGTTAGTGTGGGTACCAATCATGGCGGTCTGGGTCGTGACAAAGTTGGTATCAAAGCCCTAGGTTCGTTGATCTCATTGTACCAAAATGAGTCTAGTAGAGTCTTGCGGAACGGTACAGAGACATCTGTACTTTTCTTCGAGAGGCTATAGGACTTTAGGAAAACTCATTTCTTTCTTTCTTTCGTGCTATTACTTGAATCCAATTGGTATCTAGGTTATACAAATTGGTATTTTTCCTCTTTCACTCTATGGTCAGAACTAGAGCAACAGAAGTGGTAGCACCAACACTAGCAAGAGAGGATGCGTCCTTCCAAATAAGCATGTTTCCCCCGATTCAATGTAGGCATGTAATGACTAGTGACCAACATGATCTTTTTATTAAGTTCCTAAAGTTGAAATCCCCATTATTTGTGGGTACTGAATCTGAAGATGCTTATGATTTCATTGTTGATTGTCATGATTTGCTTCATAAGATGGATACGGTAGAGCGATTGGTGTTGAATTTATGATATACTAGTTCAAGGAAGATACCAAAATGTGGTGGTCGTCTCATGTTGAGTGCCGACTAGTAAATACACTACTCATGACTTGGGAAATATTTTCTAGATTTCTTTATGGAGAAGTATATACCCTGAACTTTGAGGGATAGGAGGGAAGATGAGTTCCTGAATATAGAGCAACATAATATATTTGTTGCCGCCTATAAGGCCAAATTTTGTGTTTTATCCAAATATGGTACTCCACTTTGCTTCAGTCTAAAAGAGCAAATTTGTCGCTTTGTGAAGGGATTAAGTTCAGATTTGCAGAGTTAAGCTTATAGGTGGCTGCTTCAGCAAAATCTTTTCAGGAAGTGGTTGATTTTGTGACGGAGGTAGAAGGGGGTGAAGTTAGAAGACATTGCCAAGGTGACAACATTCAAGAAGTTTTGTAAGGGACGGCTAGATAATGAACACCATTACTTTGGAAAATACATTTAGTATTGTTGTCATAACATGTATGAGTTGCTTAGTAAATGATGAAATTATGTTGCGACAATTGAGGTTAGAATCTCGACTACGATTTTCTAGATTGAGTGTATATCAAAGAGGGTCATGATACGACTACTACAATAGTAGCGATGCTTACCTGGTTAAATTTATTGAGTGTGTTACTTTTATAATCGACTTGATCTAAGAAATAATGCAGATCGCTTGGGCTAGAGACAGAATAGATTTGATAATGTATTGTAGCTATTCAATGGGTAGAAATGTGTGGGCTATTTGGGTACGATCTTCTCGATATGTATGATGTGTTCTAGTGAGGTATCTAACTGACTTTCATGGTGTGGTAGTACTAGTGTTATATGGAAATGAATACGTCGATTATCAAGTATGACTACAAACTACTAAAGAGTTATCGATTGTATGACATGTTCAAATAATGAGATTCAGTGTTGCATTCATATTTGAGAAACTAACTAGTTTGTTACTACGGGCGCTTGGGTTAAGCATTATTTTTAAGGAAGATTTTAGTGGTGGATATTTGGTATGATATTAGTGCATTTAGGTTGTAAAGTGTATCTTGAAGATTCTAAATGAGGACTGGTGATTTTATCTTAAGCTTCAAAGGAGTGGATTAATACCGGAATGACAAGCTTATGGATAAAGAAAGTCCCATTGAGTATACTTGGGTGAAGGCAATTGAAGATTTTAGTAAGAAAGTGCGTATAAAATTGGGTTAGTCCTTTGAATTTGATGGGGATACCTGAGTTTGAGGTGTCATGTCGATGAAATGGTTGACTTCGTGGTGATAGCAAGGGCTAACTGAATATTATGGTAATAAGAGTTCGTGATGGATTGTGATGGGATGCAACTAAATAATAAGATTATTGGTTAAGCGAATTTTGTATAGTAATTACGACTTGCAAGTATCTAAGGTTGTGTTTTTCTAATATTTGGTGAGTAATGTAGTTGTATGGAAAGTTTTAAGAGGTGGTGGGACACCACTCGAATATAATTTAAAAGAGCTTGAGTCATTATGAAGAAAAAAATAGTGGGATGTAGTGTAGCCTTTAGAGAGAAGCGAGAGCAAGAATATTTTTATTTGATTGCAAAGGCTAAAGAGGTATCTTCAGAGGGGTAGATAATTGGGTTAAGAGACGCGTGATTCCATTCGTTTTGTTGTGGCTATGGTAATAGTGTCACGGGTTCATCAGATTGGTTAAAAACTATTGAAAAAGACTTGAGAAAGGAGTGTACAGACATTAGCTCGAGGGTGATGATAAGTGCTTTTGTTTTTATTTTTGAGTATAGTAATGAGTACGATTGAATTTTTAGCGAAAGATATTGTAAGATTAATGGAGAGGTGATCAATGATAAGCATAGATCCATGAATTCATAAAAATCTTCAAGGTATAAACTAATGTTGATAGATAATGGGATTGTGTTATACAGTTGAATTTACAATTCAGTTTTTTCATTGTAAGTCTACATTCGTGTGACATATTTTGTCAAGGTATGAATTTTCAAGGTGATAAATGATCAATTGTATCAGGTATTGAGCATGTGAAAGGACTTACACCCAGTTTGAGTCGTAAAGTTTATTATTTTTTATTGTTAAAGTACCTAAAAAAGGTTTTCATTTAAAAGTGTTGGTTTAGAGTAAGGTAAATGGTCGGAGTGTTTATGATGATTTTTAATATTGAGAGTGTGGGCTTCAGTGGAATGATGTGAAGAGTATGTGGAGTCAACTGAATGGAAATGGCTGGTATCGGTTCTTCAGAGGAAAACCTTTAGTGTTATTCAATCTTTATTCCGTAAATTTTTATGTGACCATCTATTTCATTTTGTACATGGTTGTGAGTATGATTCACTAGCTATGCTCACATGTGTTTTCACTTTTGTGGGTGGATCCCTAGTGGTGGATCAGGTGTACCGATCCGGTGATGTTCTCTTGTTGAGTGGGATGATTGGGAAGACTTGGTTATTTCAGATGACATATTTGGTGTTGTCTTAGAGTTGTTAAAGTATTTCGGTGGTTCTACATGTACCACCTTGATTATGAGAATTTATAGAAGAGCTACCATACGTATTTATGGTTGTCCGGTAATCTTGATATTCATCTAGTCGTCGAGGTCATTTATCGATTATGTGTGGTTAAATGTGGGGATCATTGGGTCCAATTCTGTTGTTCTAAAGGGTAATCTACAATCACAATTACTAATCTAGCATTTCGATAGTGTCGTTAGAGGGTTTGGATGCTTGGACGTATCGCTCGATGGGTGGTGTCTTGAATTATTTCCTTCTTTGGATTAAATAAGTTTGGTTCTCCCTCGATGAGTATCTGATGTCTAAAGATCAAATTTTTATAACTTAAGCTCATGGATATTTATGTTGTGAGATAGAGATATTGACAAAAACTATGATTGTTTGGGTATTATAAGTGTGTGTTAGTTGGTTCAGGTTCGCTTCTAATTGTAGCGAGTATTGATTTAGAATTTTATCATGCTTATGTGAGAAAAGATTCATCCTGATAATTGTGTCAAGGTCCTTGAGAACATGTTGCAGACGTGCATATGATCAACTTTGGTGGTTATTGGGAATAGCTTTTGTTGTTAGTTAAGTTTACATACAACAATATTTATCACTCGAGCATTGAGATGACTTCAATTGAGGCATTCTATGGGAGGATGTGTAGGTATTCAATTGGTTGGTTTGAGGCTATAGATGTGAAGCCTTTGGGGGTTGATTTGGTGAAAGATGCTCAGGATAAGGTGAGAAGCATCCAAGCTAAGCTTCTAGCAGTCCAGAATCGACAGAAAAAGTATGCAGACCGTAAGGCAAGGGACATGACATTTCAGGCTGGTGAGCAAGTTCTTCTAAAAGTGTCACCCATGAAGGGGGTGATGAGATTTGGCAAGAAGGGCAAGCTTAGTCCTCGATACATTGGGCCATTTGAGATTCTTGACTATTTAGGGCCAGTGGCTTATAGGTTGGCTTTACCGCCTAACCTATCCGAAGTCCATCCAGTGTTTCATCTATCCATGTTGAAGAAGTATCATGGGGACGGAGATTACATCATAAAATGAGACTCAGTTTTGTTAGACAGAGACCTTCGGTATGAGGAGGAACCGGTTGCAATTCTTGATCGCGATGTCCGGAAGATGAGTACCAAAGAGATAAAGTCCGTAAAAGTTCAATGAAAGCATCGTCCGGTTGAGGAAGCTACTTCGGAAACCAAGAAGGACATGCGAGACAAGTATCCCCAGTTATCCGACGATTCAGGTACTACTCTACTCTGCCATAGCCAATCCTCCTAGTTTATCACTCGGGAACGAGTGATGAGTAAATTGGTATCTATTGTAATGACTTGTTCCCGTCGTTATGGAAAAGCCAATGGGGAAGGAATTTGGGCCAGAAAACTTCTGAGTAGTAACTTGGAAATTTTCTAGCCTAGGCCAGACTTAGATAAAATTTGAGTCAAGTGAGGTCTAGGGAAATCCGATAATGAATGGGGAATTTAATTAAGAGTTTGATCATGTGAGTGGATAGCCAAGATGTTAATGAGCCTGTACGGCTTTACGGAATCCAATTCGGGAGAGTAGAACTCCCGAAACTGATCTTGGCGTGGAAGGGTAGTTTTAGAACGTCAAGTTTTGAAGGTGTGTTGCGAAATGGGAGCTTGGAACTCAAATTTCGAGTTTCTGTCTCCGTGCAAGCCACCGGGGCGGGGTTAATTCCGCCAGGGCGGGGCCGCTGTGGTGGAATAGGGCCCGCTGTGGCGGAAAAGTCGCGACTTAAATCGGGAAAAAACTCCAAAAACGTTATTTTCTGTAAAACTTCATTCTTAAGAGCTAAGGAACGACCCATGGCAGTTTCTTGTCATATTTCCACGAATTCTAGCTCTAAAGGTAAGATAATTACTCCTCTAATCCGTATTTTGATTCTTAAAACTTAGAATCTTGGGTAATTATCATTGGAGAAGGGTTTTGGCCTGAAGTTAATGGTGGAAAAACCCCTAATTGAGCATTAGGATCTTGGGTTTGGCCTTGGGTTGATATTTTTGTTATAATCCGGGTAAATTAGGCCTTGTTTAATGATCCTTGCATTACTTAATTGTTTTAGACCAAGAACAAGCTGAAAGAATCCAGAAAGGGAAGGCTCAAGTGTCTTAGGAGGACTGAGGCTTGGTTTCGAGGTAGGTGATGGTTCAACTTCCTGTTGGGTGATATATGCATGTTAATTGCTTCATTGTATGCATGTGTGTATGTGAATAGGGAAACGTGAATTGAACCTAATGAAAGGATTATGTGTGCACGATTACATGTCATGAACCTGTTACTTGACTGTGTGACCATGGGTACTATTCATTATGGGTGTGATTGTGACTATGGTTATGTTAACTGGACCGGGTGTCACGTTCCAACACATATATTAGATCGGGTATCACGTTCCGACACATATATTGGACCGGGTGTCACGTTCTGACACATGTATATTGGATCGGGTGTCACGTTCTGACATACTAACAGTTTGGGTGTGGGTTCCATGACAGGACCAGTTGTGATTATTGCATTCTTGTCTACCTATCATTGATATTGGGAAATTGTATCTTGCTTCTGAAATGGTAATTGCATTGTGCATTTTGTATATGTGTGTTTACTGTGTTGTAATTACTTGCTTATATTTCGCTTAATGGAGTAGCCGCGTGATCCTACCAGTACACTGTGGTTTCGTGTATTGATACTGCACTATTTCATTCTTTGTTGAGTACAGGACATCTTCAGGCGGCTACTGACAGACCTCAGTTAGGAGGGTGAGCCAGTTCTTTCAGACTGTCATGGATCCTCCATTAGTTTAGTCCATTCTTTTCGGACTCAGACTAGATGTTTAGACTGTTACTTATGTTTGGTTTTTGGGGTTGCACCCCTTTTCTTAGACTTGTTGATTAGTAGAGTTTTGGTACAATGACTTTCAGGTTCTAGGGGTTGAATTTCCGCAAGAGTTATGTTTAGTTGTTTTATTAAACCTTCGGAGTTTATGGGAACTCCATATTAATTCGTCATTTAAACCTGCTTCCGTATCTTTAAATGTTTTAGTTTCTTTAAGTTGCTTAGTCGGGTTGTAGTAGTGGTTCTCCCATCGGAGGGTTAGTGTGGGTGTCAATCACGGTGGTCTGGGTCGTGACAGAATATGACTTCAATTATGTATCTGAATTATATCACACAAGTTCTGGTGTATTTGAACATGTTAATATATTCTTTCTTTTTTCACTGCATCTGGAATGATTTTTCATGTATCTATCATGTATATACATGTATCTGGGAAGAGTTTATAAAGAGGACAAACATAAAATTTAGTCTGGTTCTGAGTTATATCGATCAAGAACAGGAGCATCTAATCATTTACTTGTATCTATTGTCATTAGATACTAGATACATGATTCTTTGTATCTAGGCATGTATGTGAATGAATTTTAGCTTATAAATTTTATAAACAATCTCATGCTCATCTCATTTCCAATCTCCATTAGAATTGAATTTTCTTTTATCGTGTATATGATCTCTATACCTTTTCGATATTAATCGATTTGCAGATGTGTTAAAATAATTTCAACTTGATCGTTTTTAAGTAGTACTATTCTTGATAATGATATCATCGATATTATATGCATCATAAATACCATCAAAAATCCATGTTTTGAAATGTCTCAATAAAAGAGTGATATTGGTCATCGTTGAACAAAAAAAAGCTTGTAATTGTTGAAGAAGAATTAAGGAGAAGAAGAAGTGCAAAGTTTGTCGAATCTCCCAAAAAATGAAAGAATTTTGATTTTTTTTAAAAATCTTTTTACAGGCTGTGACTATGCCTGAAATTGCTAAGTTATTGCAAGCGTGATTTCCTCCTCAATTTATGTCTTTCAGTTATATCCCTTAATTAGTTAGACTTAATGATATATATATAACTACTATGTATCTCGGATGTATGTATCCGAGGAGAAAAATATGGTATAATATGTAATTATGCAAACTGAAGGGAAGTGAGATAATAAAGTACTAAACTAATGAGATTTGTGTTGTTTATCCTTTTTCTTTTGTATATTTAGGTCCTATTTAGATATGATTTGAGATTAGATTACTTTGAAGTTAAAAAGAATTTTGGACATGCAATTTGAATTTCTTAAATTGTATTTTTTTAATAAGTTCTTTTTTCAACTCTTATACAATTTTACCAAATGAGCAAATCATAATTCATAAATAAGATAACATGATATAATACAATATTGATAAATCATGTATCTCCATGTTCCTCTTATAGATAAATGTTCAGTAATTATAAGCTTTTAAATATACATAATTTTATAAAGAGTCAACAATAATAGTAACTAGTTATTATTTTTTTTTAAAATTCACGACAAGCTTGAGTGTTTTCAAATTTTAAAACAATATATTTTTCTTTACAAAATATAAATATATGAATAAAATTCTACATTAAAAATTTTGAAATTCCAATTCAATTTTTTGAATTTAAAATTTAAAATCATGATCCACAATTAAATATTCAAATGCCTACCTAGATGGTATGTCCTTCGGTCGATTAAACAATCAACCACAACTACTATCACCTGCCATCTACAACTACCATCATTAGTAATTACTACCATCAATCATCATATAAAAAAATTTAAACATTTTATTAATATAATATTAAATTAATTTAATATTTGAATTCAAACTTCTTAATAATTATGCACATTTTAATATTTAAACGTAAATTAATCTTAATACAAACAAATAAAACTCAATAGACCAACGATCTTCGTAAGTGCCGTGTTTATAAAAGGCTCTGTGGTGTCCCTACTACCTTTCCATATCAGCCAAACTTGTTGGAGGTATAAAGACAAATGACCACCTCCTCCTTACATTTGATACTTTCTTGATTTTGACATTTTAAACATTTTTTTTAAAAAAAAAGATTTTTTTTTTTGTTTGAAATTTGTATTGAAATCTAATTAAATTCAAATAGCATACCGAAAGACACATTAGAGTGATACGAATCCAAAATTAAAATCCTAAAAAATGAGACCGTCGAGTCTCGCTTTTACACCACAACCCAACAAACTTGTAAGCTATGAGGCAAGTAGGAAGGGGAGTCACATTTTTTACTTTTGAAGGAAAAAGAGGAAAGAGGAGAGAAGGGTCGGTGATACACTAAATTCCAATAGTGAATGAATATGAACACAAATGTTGGGCGAAAGGTTGAATGTTGAACAAATTTCACCTCTAAAATTCAACTTGCGGTTTTCCCTTTTTTCTTTAAATTTCCAATTCTTCCTATGATTCATTCAATTTAATAAAAAAGGTGGAACAAACAGAAAAACAAATAATTGAAAAAGATGCCTTTTTTTTCGTTTCTTTTCTAGAACCATAAAGCATATTCTTTCCTTTAAGGTGATAATTAAGAAACTCATTCATAAACCCTAATGCACTTTTAATCCCAATCCCAGAATCTTTTTTTCTTGATCCACCCACATTTTTCAGGTTGGTTTTTCTATCTTTTTGTTATGGGTTTTTATTGCAATTTATGTTATGATTTTATCTGATGTGAAATTTATTAATGTAATGTGTTTTTTTCATAATATGTTGAAATGCCTCTTAATTTCCTTGATCATTGCATATGAGATATATCTATGTTTTAATTGCTTAAGCTTATGTGTTTTCACCTCTTAATTCTTGGAGTGTATTTTAGTAACTATTTTGAATTACTTGCCTATATATTGTGTTAATGAAATGTATGGTGTTGATGGCAGCTAATGCTGTTTTTCCTAGTTTCCCTGGTGCATCATTCTTTTAATTCATTGTATGTGGATCAATGTTTTCTAATTTGAATCATTATTTGAGCAGGTGATTTATGCCCGTATCGGTCTATATTCAGTAGTGATAGGGGGCTAAAAGGCCCTTGTAGGAACTGATCACTAAAAATGCGGAACAATTTCATGGATGGTGATTGGGGTTCATCAGAAATGTTCCCCATTGATCCTCTCATGCCATATGGATTTGGAGCCAATTTCCTTTCTCATATATCATTGATTGTTGACGGTTCTAGAAATTTATATGTGCCTGGCAGTCAGGCACTTCAAGAAGCTTTTAAGTGCTTTTCAAAATACGCTGGCACGCTGCTAGTCTGGTTTGCCACTGGATCAAACTGTAGAGGTAATAACCAAATATCAGGCGGTTATCAAAGTTCAAGAAATACAAGGTCTAGAATGTCAATTCAAATACAAGAAACAACTTCAAGTAGACATTATTTCATGGAACTCTTCTGGCAATCAAGATGCAAAGGGAAAATTACCATCCCTGTGATATTTAGGAAGATTTCAAAGTTCACTATGAATCAAATGTACAAAGATGCAAAACATCTTCAATCAATTCCTGTTCTCTCACTAGCTGCTGCTTTAGTACCTCCATTTGACAATTTGTAAGCTTTTCTTCTCAATAAATTTCATTGTGAACTCTTTTAACTTGGATTTCTTATGAGATGAATTTATTTTAAGCCATATACATTACCTTCACAGAAAGAAAAAGAATCTCATTTAGGTTTTGACTACTACTTTTGCGCTGAGGTTCTTATAATTGCTTTTGGTCAAATGAATGATTATCAGCTCTGGTGATGTTCTATCTGTTCAACTGGATAGTAGTGCTATGGAATCACAGAGTGGTGAGGATCACCGGCCCTGTGAGGTTGATCACCGGGGATGTGATAATTCGTTTTTTCAGAATTTAAATTGGTCTAGACATGCAGTTGAGCCCAGAACTGGTATTGAGTTTCCTACTATCTTGGACAACCTAATAGCTGGGGAGCGAAATTCCAGTTTCACATCAGAGGTAAATATGTCAAACATGAACTGCTGGTATTCAACTGCTAATTGAAATGGATATTTCTTGTGATACTCAATGCAGTTCTTAGATTTAGCTATTCATACTTTACATGGGTCCTATCCTGCAATTATTTTGTTTGTTCAGCAGTAACTGCACCACTTGACCATGACTCCTCTATATTGCGATCCCAGCTTAAATGGACTGTTTGGTTTCTGACTTGCTATTTGGTTCAGTTAATTGAGTGGTGTGGTTCCTGAATCTTGTTAATTAATGGCCAAATTGATGATACTGAAGTTAGGTTTGCTTCCAAACTGAAGAAGATATGTGCATTCTGTTATGACTATTTGATTTTAGGCTTCAGTCTTCTAGCCATTTAAGTAAGAGAAGAGTAGACACCCAGAGAAGAAGAGAAAAGGGCAATCCATTTTAACTTTGCAACATGACAAATACCAAACCAGACATTAGTGAATGCAACAGTGAAAAACGTTAATATAATCAATTCCATGGTTTCAAACATGAAATCCCAAAAAGAAAACAATAGGAAAAGGAAAAAATATGTATATATTTTTGCCTATCAACCAGACTGCAAAATTATTTGAGTCAACACAGTGAGGAACCTCCCCCCTACTTTTCTCTTATGGACTAAACAATGGACTTGCTCATATTACTAGTCTCAAACTTGGATAAAGGAGGATACTGGTAGTTTATGGCGAACATAACATTAGTCAATTAATGATGATGAATCATATATACATTTTGCCATGCTCACCTAGGCACTCTTTGTCAAAGCGAAATGGATTGTGAGGATTCATATGCTGATCCAAACTAGTTTGGGCTAATAGATAGAGTGTAGACATTAATGAGATACATATGCATATACCATATAATTAATAGAGGGAGAGAGATCATTGAGGTCGGTAGCGTATAGGTGATTCAGGAGAGGACAGTGAATAACTGGGAAGTTCAGAATGAAACAAGGAGGAGGGAAGAAAAAGCCCCATAATTTCTAAATGCTTACTGGAGAAAGAAGAAAAGGAGATACTGATTTAGACATGTCGATTTTATCCCTGCTATAATATGGGAGAAGATTACCTGTAACCTTGGAAAAGCTAAATTGGTTACTATACCCATTAACAATTCTTTGATAACGTGTATCAGTTAATGTTAGTCGGTTTTGTAGAAATAAATTAGAAAGAGCCACCACTATCCCAGAAACTAAACTTGGAAAAGAAGAAGAAAGGGAACACATTGTAAGAAAAAAATGACCAAAGCAATTAAGCGAATATGGTACTTTGGATGCTTTCTACAACTATGCCTTGATGTGAAAAGTTACTTCTTAGATTCTTTCCTTCCAACGTTTGGTAATATTATCTATGTCATCATAATATTAAGAGGAAAAAGTTAATTTCACCATTATCTTAGTTGCATTGCCTTGTTTCGTTTCTGGCTGATCAATGTCCTTTTGCCTAGTTCACTATTTACATAGATAAGATATTAGTGAAAAGTTGAAGCGGTAAAAGTAGAGTGTCTAACTATTACCTTTCTTGAACAAAAGAATAAAAAAAGTAGACATTGACTAGGATCTTGCATGACATTTCCAATATTCGATGCTATGATATTATTTGATTTTGTAAGATCCTGGCATTGGTCTGAGAAAATGTAATCTTGAATTCTCTCTCTTGATTTCCATTTCCCATACGATCTGACTGAAATCTTAATCAGAGTTCAGACATTGTTATGTTGCAGTTATGAGTTTAGTAGCCAATAAAAGTTCAAAATGACTTTTTTAAATTGTTCATAAAAGTTTAAAATGACTTCTGCTTGAATTTTAGGTCCTTGTTGGGACTGGATCCAGAATAATGAAAATTATCAGAATTAAATCTCTAAAGGTTTATGCATTTGGCTTCTGTAAGTTCCAGCTCTTCTCTAAACTGCCCTGAGCTCTATAGCAAGTTCAAAAGTTCCATCTTCAGAGCTTAACTATCTTTTGTTATGTATAGATGTGCATCCTTTTGATGTCTGCCGGAAGTTGGGTTGGAAATATGCCTCAGTTCCTTTTTGTGAACTGAACAAACAACAAGATTTTTATCAGGATCTTCTCAGGTATGCATTTATTGTAAGCATCCCAATGTCTCTGCCTCTCTGGAGTTAAATACTTGCTCTTGTGCATATCTTTTCCTTTTGCCATGGTCTTAACATTGTCATTCTTGAATCTGGCACAACGTTCTTGAGGTGCTGTTTTGCCTCTGAAGTTAAGTTTAAAATTGTTTAGTGCTTAAGTTTGCACTTACTTTCTGATAAGTAACTTTTTGAAACTACATTGCCTGTTTCGATGTTTGGATTTTTGGTTCTAGCTGTAGTAATTGATGTTCAAATCTCCATGTAATATATTTTGTTTTCCTGAGCTGGTAAAATGAAGTGATGTATTATACAGTAGGAATGCTCTGTATCTCTGTACTTTTGCAGTATCTCCTTGGTCCTCTGTTAATGAATTTTACCTTATCTTATCAAAAAGAATGAACTGTGTCGTGTGACCTTAATTATGCCCATTAGTGAACTAACCAAGCTTCTTTCTTCATTTCTTTTGCTGCTTTGATAGTCCATGTTTTCACTCCTTCTCTTCATCCTACACCATCTATATAGCTTTTCCTCTCTTCTTGTTAAAATTACTCCTTTTCATCTAAGTTTTTCCTGTTTCTTTTCTCCCCTTTGCTTCACTAGAAACCTTTTACCATCACCAGTATCAACTGGTGACTTCATGGGTAATGATCATATCTCCTATGCACATCAATGATTTAGAAGTATCATTCTTGTGTTGCTATTGTTGAACCGTGTAGGATCTTTTCCCCACAAATGGTATTGTATGGTTCATTTGTTCATCTTTGAAGCACCCTAATTATACACTCGTACAAGTGAAATGGGTGGATTAGCGTGGGGGATTAATGGGTTAGATACACTTGAGAAGCAACACTAGCCTACGAGCTAGAAGCATATGCCATTCTGTTTATGAAGTGCTTAGAGCTTGTGCTGTGTTGCTATTGTTTTCTCACACCAGTGCTGTTGGACGTTCTGCAGGGAAGACATAAGCATGACCGTAAGGCTTGTTGTTAGCTGCAATGGAATCAAAATCAACACAGTTCGAGAGTACGTTGAAATTTCTCTCCAGATCTTGAAAAGCTTTGCTCTCACCCTTTCATGTTACCATGTTGGACATTGTGTTTCCATCAGATAAAATCCTGTTTTAAAAAATCAAATAGTTCACTATTTCATGAATTGTTTTCAAAATTATATGAGTAATTAGCTAAATATGACTTACTTCCCACTTCCTTATATTGAAAAAGTGACGACTTTTAAACCAATCAAAAAAGAAAAAATGTCAACCTTTAAATTGCTACTTGTGATCTCAATACCATTGAATCGATTTGTGAGAGCTGTCATTGCTCTTCTTGATAATTGTATCGAGGCAATTAATGATATTGAGTTTCAAATTGAGAAGTGCCTTGAAACTACATCCACTATTAGGTTAAAGGAAAAAAAAAACTACCTCTGTTCCACTTAGTTTGATACTTTCATTATTAATCCGTTCCAAAATGACCGACACATTCCTATATTTTCTTAATGAGAAGCCATGGAAATGCTTAAGACCATAGGTTTCAAAAGTTTTATAGCCACACAAATGTTATGATATATTTAAGTCCACAAGTTTCGAACTTTGTCCCAGCTTAATTACAAGAGTCTCTTGAATGAAATTTCCAAACACATGGAAGCCTTCAAATTTGCCATTCATAGACTCATATTCTGAACTCTGTTTTCAATTGCCACTTTCTGCAGTGTCTTTGAGAAATCTCTTCGAGCTCGGTTGTTCAAGGTCAGCCCAACAGTAGTCTTCCACTCACAGTTATTTTTCCTAGGTATTCACTACTGCCAGAGAAGAAAAAGACCCTCAATACTGACATTCTTTGTTTCCCTTACAGGCAAATCCTGACACCGATTATCACTGTCTAGAAACATTTGGTTCTATGTTCTCTCAAGATATTCCTATACATGCAGTAAGCAAAGCTATAACCTTCCCACCATCCATTTATTCTAGGAAGCCTCCTCATCTATTATTATACATTACTGAAATTTTCAGGGTACAACAATCAATTTTCGACGAACAACTGATGGACATTTAATTACTGAGAGTAAGTTAAATATATCTAAGAACACATATTCTTCTATTTGCTTATTCTTTTGATAAGGGGATTACGCAAAACATCTCACTTTTGGACTACTATTCTTTGCAGTCGGAGGCAACCATATTGGAGCAGTTCAGAGTAGAGAATTGTGTAGTAAGTGAACTGTTCTTTAATTTATTTCTAGGCACTTCTGGACATACTACGCAAAGTGGCAAGATGGGTAACTAACTGGAAGGAGAAAATGTATGGGATAAAGATAGATTCTTACACTTGTTATTCTTGCTTCTCCAGGGGCAATTTTTGATATGTACATTGGCGATGTTCCTATATGTGAGGAAACAAAAGAAGAGATCGGGAAAAATGTTGCAAGTATCATTAGGGGGTGTTAAAAAGATGGGGTTTTATCCTTCTGCTTCCACAAGATCTTATTTGCTGGTAATGGCTCAGGTTCTTGTAAACTTGACTTCATAGTGCAGTTCATAGCGTCTCGAGTACTAGACATAAATCTCAAAATGAACATAGGTTTCACGAGGATAAACGATTGTTAGGCTTATATATGTAGAATCCATTTATTTTAGGTAGGGTTCTTATATTCAAAATTGAATAGAATACAAGATTTCTTGTAACCTTGTTGGCGAGCCGCCATCACAGAGCT
Organism: Solanum etuberosum; assembly: GCA_029582245.1. Taxonomy (NCBI): domain Eukaryota; kingdom Viridiplantae; phylum Streptophyta; class Magnoliopsida; order Solanales; family Solanaceae; genus Solanum; species Solanum etuberosum. The sequence continues at coordinate 37,357 of JAJONR010001645.1, forward strand.
GTCCCTCTGCCAACTGTTGTAAATGAAAAGAGAGCTTGTTCTGCATTTTTTGGGCTTAAGCTTCTCTCATATTCTGTATAATATTGGTTGATCTTGTCAAGTGATTTGTAGTATTATAAAAATCTGCTAGTTAGATAGGATATAAATTAAAATGTGTAAGAATTATAGGATTGGTTGTTGTGAGCAGCAACATGGCTGCAAATATAGGCCAACATACTTCAAATTCATTCGAGAAAGGTAGAACCATCGGTAGCTTCTTAAATTTGGCACCACTTTTCATTTAGATATTTTTAGTGAGACTTATATATTGTAAACACCCATAGTAGCATCTTGTTGTATTATTTTGACATATTTTGCTGATATGATATGATGAGTGTAATAAATTCAAAATGCAGGTTTATTTAGCTAGTTTTTTTCTCCTCTTCCCCATTTTTTTCAGTCACTACCTCCCACCATTTTCCCAAACTTAAATCCCTTTAATAATATTCCCAACATCTCTTTATCTCTTATAGAATAATTTATTTGAATTTTTGTTTTCCATATCACTTCTAACAAAAAAGTGAAGAAAATAGATTGTCTCAAAATATATGTACAAGAAAATAAAAAAAATTAAATTTGATAATTAACTCTTAAAGGAGAAAAACTTCACCAAAGAACACCCTTTATGCCACAAAAATCATGAACATAAATTTGGAAAAGATTGGTAAATAACCTTCTTGAGGTAAATCTCACTATCATAAATCATGAACAACTCAACTTTTCTACAACTAGACTTGTGACTACTTGAATGAACAATCCAATCCCAAAAATTGATTTTTCTCTTTTAAGAATTTGATTTTCTTTATATATTTGGCTAGCTTTATAAGTTAATTAACAATGAGGGAGTTAATGCTTAGAGACAACTGAAGAACATATTTGAATCGAAAAATTCGACCTTCATTGAAGGAGCTTATGCTTAGAGAAGACAATTGTGGTGGGATGGGGTGACGGAGCTGCAAAATTGTTTTTTTAATAAATTTTGGTCAACACCTTTTTTCGTAATCGTTCGGACTAAAGGCTTGATTCATTGAACACTTTGTTATATATTTTGACCATTATTTTTTCTCTTTAATTTGTGTATATATAAAGATGTGACAATTTAAATAAGTTGCAATGCAATTGGTCATTTGATTCATGTTGGAAATGATTGTAACCACATACTAAGGCTTTTAATTAAAAACGTATGTCAAAATGACAGAAGGGAGATTCAAGTGTGAATTTGGGCCTGGTTAGATTATTTGGGATTGGGCTGGGATTTCAAGCTAGATTGAGTCACTTTGTGAATCCACCGTTGAGGTTCGTGCCATGATATCCTTGTGATGAGGGTAAATTGGTCGATATGGTACTATCTGGAGCACTTTTAGTCGAGTTCGACTCATGACCGTTCTCTTAGCCATGGTTCGAGCCCTAGCTTGTCACTTAATTGGGTTCGAGGCCTACCAATCTATTAGTCATGGTTCGAGTCTTGACGCAGCATTATTAGTTGGGTTTGAGTCTAGACAACATGGTTCTATTGGGTGCCTTCGCCGTGATTCGAGTTTGGGATCGGCCGTTTCAGTTTTAGAATATATTTAGTCTTAGTTAGGGATATCATTAGCTCTTTTGTGTACTCATCAGGCTTATGGGGGTCCGTTTGAGATATTTTCCTTTCAATTGTGCACGAGTGTACCTTTTGGGCTTATGGCGGTCCAATTAGGTTATAATTAGTTGTTATACTTTATCTCTTCGCTACGTGTTAGATTACAGAGGCGCATGGTTAGACTTATCGATATTGTTCCTTCCTTCTGCCTCCTAGTTACTGTTTTACTTCTCACTTTACTTTATGTATCTACTTTCCACGCTCAGTCGACTTATGATGCCTACTGGGTATTTGTTGTTTTGGAACTCATGCTACACCATGCATCTGTTTTCCTTGATGTAGATCCGAGTCAATGGCGGTGATCTTGTGCAGCAGTTGGAACATTCGATGATTGAGAGTGAGCTGATGGCGTTCTAGTTTGACTCATCTCCATTTGTATATAGCTTTTGGCTAGTCTTTTGTGTTCGAGACAAGTTTGTGCATATTTTGGAGTCTATACTCGATTTTTTAGTAGTTTTGTACCATCGTCCACCAGATTGTGGGATTGGATCATGTATTGTCTAGTATATTTATGTCATTTTTTCTTTTTCACTGTTTATTTTCCCTTTTATGTTGTTATTTCCACTGATTTTAAGGTTTCAATCCACCAGAGATCGTTACTTGTCGTTCCAGGCTATGGATTGACTTATCTATCGGTGTCATCACTACGCAAAAGTCAAATCTGCCCAGGATGAACACCTGCCATCCAAATGTGATGTTGGTCACCTTCTTTTTGTATTTGGAGTTAGACTTTATAATTATTACATTTCCAATAGATAGTTGAAAATATTATGACATATTTTGGCGATATTTGGTTGGCTATGTTGTTGATTTTTCAAGAGAGATTGTTTTTAGATAAACCCAAAAATAAGAGAAATTTTATCCGATTTTCTGTAAATTTTCATTAAGCCTTGCCTTTTAAATTCTATTCTTTAGCACTTATCGGGGTCCTAAATTGGATCGCGATGCATAGAGACTCTACTCCATAAATGTACAATTATTGTGTTATTTTCAAATGTAGAATGATTTTTTATGAATACTATTCATTTGATTTATGATTTCATGCTTATCAAAAAAAAAAAAATCAAATTGCTTTGTAAATACTTTCTCTTCAACAATTACGTATTTGTCTTATTTATAAATACATATTAGGTTGGTTTGCTTGGTTAGAATTAAGACATTGGATACCAATTTGTCTCACAAAGAATTTGGGACGTGACAAATTGAATTTCATTGAATTGTTCTAATCTTAATTAAAATAAGTAGAGCTTAGTAATTAAGTAATCAAAATATTCTACCTAAATCTCAAGATTTATTTCTTCGATTTGTTTATACAAAAAAAAATCATTTATCAAATGTTATGATTGATAGGTAAGTATTTCTGAATTTTTAATTAGAGGTTTCGATTTGAGCTGTGGAAATATAATCGTTATTGGTTAAGAACATTTTACTTCAAAGTAAGATTTTCAATATAAATTTAAATTAGTTGAGCCATAAAATGAATATCGAATATCAAAAAAAATAGAAAGAATTTTTTTATCCTTCATGTACAAGAAAGTGATTTTCACTTGTTTCTAGGTAATGACTCTTCATAGATACATAGATACTCCTTCTGTTCCATATTAGTTGATCATTATACTAAATATAGTTGTCTTATATTAGTTATCACCTTACTAAATTAAAAAAAAAACATTAATTATTATTTTTCTATATTACCCTTGTAATTAATTCTTTTTAAAAGTGTTCACATTTATTTGTAAAATTCCTAAGAATTTTTTTAAGTATTGAATTAATAAATCATTTTCTTATATATGATTTTTTTAAGCATTATATAAAATGAAAAATGATCAATTAATATGAAACGGAAGGAGTATCCGAGGTGACATTTAGAAGCACAAGAAAATGGTTGAGAGTAAATCATGGAGGAGAGAGAAGTTAAAGACACAAATCTAATAAAATCTTATCTTAAGATAATGAGATGTGGATTTGGATAAGCCTATTATGGCTAGCTAGTCCTTGCTCATTAACACATCAACATTTTTTAACTCTGACTTCCTCTTCATTTTTTATTTCTTTTTGGGGAAAAAAGACTTAAAATTTTATGAATTCACAACACTTTCAAAAATAAATTAATTGTAAAGGCGCAACTGATTCTATCTTAGTTTTGTACATTATAAATACTCCCTCCATTTTATATTAATCGTTCACTATTCACTTTAATTATCAATAAGAATGATAGTTTTGATAATTTACCACGTAAGAAACTTTTTTAAAATATTACAAACTTGTTTATATAATCTTTTTTTAAAACTAATTATAAAGGTGAAATGAGAAAAAATTAATTAATTATACCTTAATTTTATAAATGAATAACTAATTTGGGATAAGGTGGAACACTAATATGACATAAAAAGAATAATTTAGTACAATTATTTTTAATAATGTGAACTACTAATACGGAGCAGCGAGAGTACCAAAATCATATAAAGATTTTTTCTTTATTATTTAGTTTTGGTCTTGTCACTTGAACTGGATGTCATTAGCACTTGTGCTAATTAGAGAATTTGAATCAAAATTGAATTGTTAGTGAAATTAGGAGGACAAAAACAAAAGTAGCCACATTTTATTTTGTCCAAATTATATATATAATAATGTCTTTCTTAGCCATCAAAAAAATATGGTGCAATAGATGAGATTGCTCCTTCATTAATCAGAGGTATGAGGTTTAAGTCTTGAGTATCAAAAAATTCTTTTTAGGAAGCATTCTCCCCTGAATGGAGCCCTACAATGCGCAATCAAAATTAATCAAATTCCAATGTGAGTATCAAAAATCGAACATATATAGATATAATGTCTCCTTTTAAGGGAAATCCTTCACAAATTCTTCTTCATACCTCATAATGCAATTTTATCTAAAGGCCATTATATATATTATTCAATCACTATCCTACCAACCTTATGTTTCCTCTCAATAACCAGACGTTATGCTCCCGCATTCAGGAATATTTGTATAGTTTTTTTTTTCAAAAGTTGTTAAATTTCTTCACTCAGAGAAGAATTGGGTGGTTAAACAGAACACGACATAATTTCAATTGATCATGGAGATAATCCTAGATAGAAAGTTATGAATGTTATAATAATTAGGATAGAAGGACAGTAGATAGTTAAGTATTGTCATACTTTTCATAGTATGATTTTAGATATTACATGGTTTTTTCTCCAATATGTATTGATATTTGTTACTACACTTATTTTGTGTATTGTTATTTTGTACATTCTTCTCTATTACTTTTCTGGGTTTTTTTCTTAGTCGAAGATTTATCAGAGATAGATAACCTCTCTACTCTATAATAATAGAAATAAAATTTAAATTCTTTTTTTTTAGAGGCTACACTTATAAAATTATATTGATATGTTGTTGATGATGATTTTCATAGTTTTAGGCAACTACAAGTCAAGAGAGGAACCACCAACCTTCAAATCCTCAGTTTGAGCTAGTATAATTTATATCGAAATAAAGATTACCATAGTTTATAGCTATAGTATAATACAAACACTAGTTTGAATTATTATTATTATTATTATTAGGACGACTAATTAGCCAACAGGCACGTTTATAAAGTTCGGATTTGACTTTTTTTTTCCTCTTCATTTTGTCTTTGTTTTTATTTGTATGAGACACATATCATAAATTTAAATTAATAATTAAAATTTCATAATTAAAGATATTGTTTAATCATGATTGATATAAGTAATTATGTACTTTCATATATTTATTTTTGAAATATATTTTTAATCCCACAAGTTTAGTACATAATATTTTTCCTAAATATATTTTTAAAATTCTTATTTGCCTTGAGTAGAAAAAAATTGGTACTTGCTTTTGAATTTATTTTTTTCATCCCAAATTATTTTAGTCTAATTTGGATGTTTTGAAACGTTCAAATTAAGTTATTTTTGAGTGGATATAAACGAAAATTCCTCAAAAAGAATTGCAGTGTTCAGAGAGAAGACAAATTTGGATCCTCCTACTTTAAAAAAATATATCACTAGAATTTAGTGTAATTTTTCTTTTGTCGGACTAAATTGTAAATAATGCAACAATTAAATATTTGAATTTGACAAAATAAATATTTATATAATAAAGAATAATTGAAGATACATATTTTAAGCCTTCAAACTTCTCTTATTTCTTATATATATATTAGTTTCACGGCACGTACGTTGCACGTGTGTATCGTATCATATAATATACAATATTGTAAAATAGAATTAATATTACTAAATTAATTTTTTCTGTAAATAATTATAATTGAAAGAACATATGACAAGTGATTATAAATGATTAATACAGATTGTCATAGAGTTACTTGTTTTTTTAGATCAAAATGACAAGATATCATTGAAACTTTTCAAAATACATTCAAAGTTTAAATATGGGGAGAAAGTGACATTTCTTTAGTAGCTTTGTTTTTTACTTCATTCAATTTTGTAAACAAATTTAACCAACAAAATAGAAATAAATATCAATATAAAAAAGGTCACCAATAGTCATTCCTCTTGAGGTTATGACCATAAATGATGGACACCATTTAAGTACAATTTTTCTCTTAAATATTCATACTTGAAATTTAATATGTGCATGACACTAATAACGGTTACCATAAATATTAAATATTTTATCTTTATACGTAATACATCTTTTGAAAAAAATTATTACTTAATTAATATTTGAGTACGGCTATCATAGAGAGGTAGTTTTACAAAAAAAAAAAAAGTGTACTTCTATAGTGAATGCCAATTGTTATAATTAGAATATTGTAGAGACAAAAAATATAACATCGAAAATTAGTTCTAAAGAAAATTAGGTTGGTACAGTGAAATTTTATTATAACAAATGATGGTTAAATAGACGTTTGAGTGTGTGTAAAATATTTAGCTTGACCAATTTCAGTAGAATAATTTAGTTTTGATATATGAACAACATCACCTATTGTAAAAAATATTTCATTTCTTTAAGTTTCTACCTTATCTTTGCAAAATTGTAGTCTTCCTCTTTTTTTGTCACATGCATATCATATAGTTATTGTCTAATGAAAGTATCAAGTATCTTGTAGAAGTTGTATCGTGATATAAAACATTAAACTTTTTCAATAAAAAAATATATGAATAAAATATAAAATATTATTTATAGAATCTTTAATTTGATTTAAGATCATTTAATGATCAATCACCATTTTCTTATCTATTTTTATACGGCTAGCAAGGAGTGTATGTTGCGAAATAACATTTTATCAGATTAAAATGAATACAAATATAACAGAAAATTCATACCTAAAAACTTCCATACTCAATATAAATATAAGAAAAATTATATATGGAACAATTCATAGTCAATGAAGAAGGAATAAGAAAATATATATTCATGTTATATTCACTCTAGTGTTTCATTTGTTGAAATCTCTTGGCACCAACACTTTACTTTCTCCATTCATTTTTATTTACATTTTTATTAAAAATAATTATTATCATGGCTATATTATCATATTATAAGTAAAAGTGAAAAACTATTTTTGAAATAGAGGACTAAACATCAAAACTAATAATTCAGTGGACTACGTTGATGCCCGCTATTTTAGAAAAATTAAGAAGAAACTCCTTCATATGAGGGTAAAAGAATAAAAAATAGAAAAATAAAGAAGAAATATCTTACCTCAATCATGTGCTTTTTTGTATATTTTTTAATACTATTGTCTCTCCCGCAACTTGTTCTGTTAATTTCATTAGAAAAAATAATCCACGAATATGTATACGTCACTTTTCACTTGTTATGTGAACACGAATTATTAAATTTTCTCTCGAATGAAAACACAAAAGAAATTAATTAAAGAATCAAAACAAGAAAATGAAATGAAAATCCCCATGCATTATATATAGAAGTTTTCTATGTGAAGCAAAGTTCACAGTCAATTGTACATTTTTCTGTTCTCTTCTTTTCTTCTTTAATAGAAAGTCAATACTTAAATTCCAATGATAAGAGCATCGGCGAAACATATCAATGGATTAGTGATGAATCATTTATCAAACTTTTAAATGATCTCAAATCGTTATAGAAAAGAGATTCCCAAATAGTATGAATGGGCGCTAGTTGTGCCTTATCAGAAAAGTCACAACCCTTCAAAAAAGACACTACTCATCAGAAAATTCACAACTATTTGAAAAAAGTTACAACTTATCATAAAAGGCACAATCATTTGAAAAAGTCACAATTCTTTGAAAAAATTATAACCCTTCTGAAAACTCACAACTATCGAAAATGTCACAACTCATCAAATAAGTCTCAAAAAATCACAAATGTTTAATGTGGAAAATGTATGTACTTTTAATATAATACAAGTAATTAAATATAAAAATATAAAAACTAAATATTTTTAATTTGGGTTATTATAGTAATTCAATATTCATGTTTGGGAATTCATGTTTTTAAGGTAGTATATATATATATATATAAAAGAAAAAAGCGGCTAGAATTGTGTAATTGTCTTATATTTTGGGAGTAAATAGTATAAAATATTTATATCTTAATTATGGTTAAAATTTATTTTTAATTTATTAATGATAAGGGTGATATTGGATAAAATTAATAAATTTATCTTGATTTATTAAAAGGCGAAATAGTCTGATGGACCTTTATACTTGTATGCGTTTGTATTCTGAACCCTCCTATTTAACACTTTGTCAACTAAATCCTTAAACTCATTAAAACACAATATTGTAAACCCTTTTCTCATCAGATCACTGTGCGTGTAATCCAACATCTTACATGTGTAATTCCATGTCATTTTTCAATGACACGTAAGAAATTAAATATTAAGAAGAAAAAAACTAAATATTTAACTTTTGAAATTTTTTGAATAGCCATGTTCTTCGACCTCCATATATGCTCACAATTTGAGCACTAAATTCATGTCAAATAGATGAAATTTTTCTTTATTTGACTTGAAATTTCAACTAGAAGTTCATAAACACAAAACCTACTAGCCACAATCACAAATTTGAATTAATTTTACAAATTCATAAGACCCATTTGTTGTTTTTCAAGTTTTCTCAAACTTATCAATTGAGTTTTCAACTTTTTCAATACCTACCATCACTCTGTACATTAATTCATATCATACCTTCTCTTTAAATCCAACACAAATAATGATTTCAACTTTTAAAATAAAAAACATTAAGAATTTAGATAAAGGGGGCTGAAAAGAGAAATTAGGTGCGGGGTTTGATTTGTTGCAAAGAGGAGAGTGGATTGAAGAAGAAGAAAAAAAAGAGTATATGACAGGTGATTTCGAAGAGAAAAGAGAGAATGGATGTGGTGGGTGATTTTGTTGAAGAAGAAGAGAAGAAAATTTAGGGTTATGGGTGGGAAGAGTGGTGGAGAAGAAGAGAAATTGGGGTGGGGGCGGGGTGGGGTGGGAAAGGGTTTCTAAAGAAATATTTTTTTTTAATCAAAAAAATATTGTTTTCCAAAAAAAAAAAAAAAAATTAATAGAAAATAGTGTAATGACGCGTTTGGAAGCAAGTATATTTACACAGTTTTCCAACTCAGCAATATTTATGCCACATAGGTTTGGTCAATGGTCAGAGGAGTTTCAAATATTGTGTTTTAATAAGTTTAAGGGTCCAGTTGACAAAATATAAAGTAAGAGGGTTCAGAATACAAACTCATACAAATATAAGGGTCTATCAGACCATTTCGCCTTATTAAAATGACAAGTAAAAACAAAATTTTATTTTTAATAAAACGGTCAAATAAAATCAAATAGAGGGAGTAAATAATTTTATTCTACGGTATATTACTTGCCATTTATTCTGAAATACTCCCTCCGTCCACTTTTGTTTGTCATGTTGCCCTTTTTGAAAGTCAATTTGACTAATTTTCAAAATTAAATTAGATTACATTAATTTAATATTTTTTTAAAAAAAAATAGATATTGAAAAACTATACGAAAAGTATTATAAATTGCAATTTTTTGTATATAAATATGATGAAAATATACATCATTAAATGTTAGTCAAAATTCTTATAATTTGACTCTATAAAAGGTTACCGTGATAATTAAAAGTGGACGGAGTGAGTATGAATTAATGTTTACTTGTTACTCTTTAAAGTAAATTAATTTGCATAAATATTTCTTTGAACAAAAAGTCAAAACTTTAGTTAAAATGGTAAATAAATTATTGGTTGAGATATAAACTATAGGGATTAGGTTTATCCTTAACAATAAATAGCTGTAAAGCTGACTAGATTCATATTCCTACTTTGGATTAACCAATGAATTTACATGTCATAATGACATTGCTTAGTGGCTACCATTAATTATTAATTTCAAATTAATTTTATTTTTTCTTTTTCTAACAAAGGACAACCAGTGGATTAGGATTCAAGATAAGACCTACCCTTTCTTTTTATGTATAAAATATATATACATACCCCATTATTCAATTCAATCTTTTCATTTTAAATATAATGATAATGATAACTCATCATCTTATATCTCCTTGTTGTTTCCAAGATCCAAGAATTTTCCTATGGTGAAGATTTGTCTTTCTTTCTAGCCTTTTCTTTGAAACACCATTTCTTGGTTTTTGATTTTAATTTAATATTTATTTGTTGAAAGCATAAGGGGAAAAAAATAATAAAAATGTCTGTAAGTATGATTATGGATAAAAGGGAAGTTGAAGGTTCATGTGGATTTATGGATGCATTATCATGTGATCCACAAGAGGCATTTTTTGGTGGTAATAAACAAGATGAGGAGAAGGCATGCACTTGTAGTTCTTCATCATCTATTGGGGAAAATAGTGATACTTTATCACATGAAGAATCAATGGATGATGATTCTCAAGAAGTTGAGAGTCCTTTCACTTCCATCCAACCTCTACACCAAGTTTTACCAATTAGGTATTTTTTTTCTTTTGAATTCTGCGTACACTCTATCCTTAGGTTAAAAGAAAATGTTTTTTGTGGGCATGAATTGAATTGTTTATCATGTTTGCAGAAAGGGTATGTCAAGGTTCTATAATGGAAAGTCAAAATCATTCACAAGTTTAAGAGAAGCTTCAACTTCATCTTCAGCTAAAGAATTAGCAAAGCCAGAAAATGCTTCCTATATTAACAAGAGAAGAAGAAACATATTGGCGTGTCGTTTACCCAACAAGAAGAACCACACTGGCATCTCAAAGAAGAAACATATTGGCATATTGACTATGAATTCTGGTCTTTGTGACAACTCCACAAGTTGGAGATCATTTTCCTTGGCTGATTTACAATTTGTTTCTGTTACAACTCCTCCTACTACATTACAACAAGCTGAAAAGAAACCAACTAATTGAGCATTTGGATGATTAATTAACTTGTTCTTCTCTTCATTTAGCAAAAATGGATTCTTGTTTTGTCCTTTTAGCAATGTGTCAACACATTCTTTTTTGTGACTAGATGTGGCCAACAGCCTCTCAACTAGTTAACCATCTAGAGGCTATGAATGTTGTTATCACTAACTAACATGTTACTGCCAATGTTAACCAACAAGTCAGCAAGGAAAGCAAAAAATTAAAAACAACAAAAGATGGTTTTCTTTTGTTGGCAGAATCATCATCATTATTGGCTACCATATTATGTTCCAAGAAATAAATGCATGACAATAGAAAAACGAACACCACAGATCAAACATCTAACTAAAATCATTAATCTTGAAATTTGTTAACACTTCAAATTTCAGAAAAATTGAATTGAAAGAAGTTTGGATGGCTGTCAGAAACAGGTTTGAATATTTGCTACAACATGAAAAGACTTTTTATAAGTTTCCACAAAAAAGGGGTATTCACATTAAATATAACATCAACAAATACAAGCCTACAATTAGTATATGGAATAGAGATGGTTAAAATGAGCTAAAGGAGATGGGGCTACATTTCTAACAGGGCAAGTGCCTTGAAAACTTCTAAGATGGGGGAAGCATGCAACAATGAAGTAACCAACATGACAAATATACAGAGCTCAAAAGAGCCGGCATTCCGAAAAAATAAGGAAGCCTTTCCAGTAACCTACGCCTAGTGCTGTACAGATTCTACACTAGATCTAGACTGCCGTGTAAACAAACTGAAGGGATTTTTTTTTTTGGGAGACAACTTGTCCTGCATTGCCGGTAATCAGTTTGCCATCTTGAGATGCAGTTTTTCCCCAAGCAAGAATCGGTAGATGTTGCACATCGCAAGTGGAGACTGGAGTTGTACAAGACGAGAATATTCCAAACATGCACATAAAAAGTTTACTTTGTGTGCTGTATCATAAGCAATGCTGATGGATATTCAGATAGGAACTTTGGCAGCTCCATAAGTGAAGGATCTAACTCCGGAAGCGCCATATATATGTCCTCTGTTAAGAACGGAATACTGCAAGCAGCAAGAAATATTTTTTTAGAAAATAGGTAACAGTAAGCAGCAAGAAATAATTACTGAAGGCAACCAGGAAATGATGACATGAATTCTCCATACACCAAGCAACTGATATGAAGCTTGCACCTTATGGACTCATTAAATAAGAAAAATGTTTGATCAATGTCAACAGAATGGAATTTGCGAAATTGATGGGACTGTAATCTGATTATTATGCAATGCTTGAACATTTAGTATGCTAAACTAAATGTTTTCAAGCATTTCTGAAATTAGGTCAAGCTGCTATATAGAAAAGAAATCATTTCTAATGACTAAAATGTTGCTATATCTCAAGGATACCAACAGCACTGAACAGTACGACAATCTAGTATTTAACTTTGACAGAACAATTGACTACATATTTTAGGATAGACAAATATCAAACGGAAGATATGCTGGGATAGAAGTACAGCAAGCTTTTACCTCAGATCATCATCCAACAAAAATGAGTTAGATGTTAGATTTTGAGAATCCTTGTTTAAAATCTCCCTCATCTGTGCGACAACCTACAGATTATACAGTCATATGCCTATGAACAAAAACATAGCAAGAAAACAGACTTGGGAGAAATGCAGCAGAACACTTACTTCATTTGACACACTTTGAGTTCCATACTTGTCATCCCAATACATGGTACTAATTCGATAAATTTGTCTGGTTGTCAATGCCTGTCCAAGATGACGTATTTAAGGATATTCAGTCAGCAAAGAAGATTGACATCTCAATGACATTTTGGGGTTTATTTCTTACCGGGCAAAGGTCCTGTCTTATCTCTTCCAATGATTTCTTCCTCTTTTGATGTATTACCTAGATAGTCACAGCGAATAAAACTTATAGCTCACAGTAAGACTTTCAGATATCAAAGAGCTATTAGCAAGGATATGGCTTCTACCAGAAATCCAACAGCTTGTCTGATATAGTTTAGTTCATGCCAAGATGTACCTGCAAACTACATTCAGCACCCATGTAGTTCTTTCTCAGTTCAACATCTACATTGGAGAACACACAGGAGAAAAAACTGTATTTCTTAATACCTCTTCTTTCGCATTGACTATCCATTTTTCTAGTTCTGCCAAACCAGACTTCACATATTCTCCATTTGAAAATGTGCAACACTCTCGTCGGAGTAAAAGACTTGCAGATTTTAAGACCAAAGAATCATAAGCTTTATTTTCAAACAAGAGAAAGGACAAGAATTAAGAAAAAAGACATTTGTAAGATCACGATACCTGTTAAAAAGAGATATATTGATGAAGGAGAAAACCTGGGTAGTCAGCTTGCGGATGAAAAATGAAGGCACCTGGGAATTCATCAATACATTCATATACCATAAATCGACAAGAAAAGAAAATTAAAAGTTTTGAAGTAACAAGGAAGAAACTAGAAAAAGAAGACATCCTCCTATCACCACACTAATGTTTTGCAGTTTATTATCAATTATGTATGTGCAAGTGTCACAAAAACAAAATACAAGCTTGCCTCTAGGTCTTTGGTATAGTGATAAGAGTGCACCTTGTCATGTGTGGGTTAGACACGTCTCACAGGTTCAACCGCAGCCAAAAGCCTGGTATTTAAGTGGAGAAAGGTAGAGGTAGTCCCATTATCCACCGAGTTTTGAACCATGCACACAGGTTCTTGGAGATTTTTCAGTTATCAAAAAAACCATAATATGGGCTTTTTCTAAGCAATACCAACAAAATAAAATATCACCTCTCATAGGATGTTTTGGAGGCTATTAAGCTATACAAAATAGAAGAAAAGGAAAAATTAAAAAGGAGTAACTGATTCGTCATTAAGGTGATCAAGAATCCTCAGGCAGCACTGATATAGACCTGAGGCAAGCCGAAATAAGGCATATGCACATGCAAACTAATACATCACTAAAGGTGATCATTATGTATCCTCATGAAACACTGAGATAAAGATCAGAAGCAGCATGCACACATTGCTAACTAAATAACCTGACCACAGATTTCTGATACTGCGATACATGTGAAACATAGCATTTGTAGAATGGCATTTCACACAAGGATCTACCCTCTCAATTTGATAAGTTAACTGGCAACTTTATTTAGCCAACAATCTAGTCCTGTGGAGAACCCTATGAATATCCTCATGAGAAGGGAGGAATAACTAAGTGAAAAAGACACTCCTCCTCCAACACCAAGGAAGCACCACAGTGGAAATCGCCTCTTGGGTAGAGGTTTGGAAGTAGGGTTTATGATATCCAGGGGGAAAAAACAAAAAGAAACTTACGGATTTCCTCATTGCTGAGTTGTCAACAGCATTTTAGACTCTGAAATCTCACCATTAACATTTGGAGCAGAGTAAATTTTTTGGGATAAACAATAATTTTATTGTTGGGGGACAATGCATCGTATACAAGAACAGGAAGTGTGTGGACGGACCAACATTAATAAAAAACTGTAAGGGGTCGTTTGGTGTGAGGGATAAAAATAAACAGTGATGGGATAAGAAAATAGTGATGGGATAAAATTTTTGTATCTTGTTTGGTTGCCATGTTTGGGATAAGTTATCCAACCATTTATATCATAGTGATGGGATAAGTTATCCCAGGATAATTAGCACCAGGATAACTAATCCTGAGATAACTTGTTCCCAACCAAACGATCCCTAAGTTATTCCACATATATACAAAGTCATTTTCCACCACTTCAAAAGCTCTTATTCCTCTCTAAAAGAATCCAACATGAGAGCTAATGAGGGTACATCCCATGCCCTGCATCATCTTCTTCTTTTTACAGAAGTCCAATTGCGCCGCACGTCCTTGGTGAAGCATAATATATATTTTTCAAATCGTACCATGCCACATGATTCCTACTAACTCATCTGACAGTTAACAGCCGACTGCTCTACCACTGAGCTACTGAGGAGCAACAAACTTAATGTTGGAAGTTGACTCTTGTTCTTTGGATCAACCTATGACCGAATAGAAATCAGTGTCTCTTTTTCGAACACTATCAAAATAGCATTTCCCAAAATGGAATATTTTACTACTCCATTTGTCCCAATTTATATGACTCACTTTCCTTTTTAGTCAGGCCAAAAAGAATAATACATTTCTATATTTAGTCCTTTAATGAAATGATTTATAGCCACACAAACATCTATGACTTATTTTAGAGCACAAGTTTCAAAAGTCTTTCTTTCTCTCTTAAACTCCACGCGAAGTCAAGCTACACAATATAAATTGAGACGGAGGGAGTAGTACATACTCCATTTGAACCCACAACTAGACTGTCATACTTTTTAAAATTATTCACAGGGAAACTAACTCTTACAGCCTTCTAATTTAGTCATCATTCTTAAAGACAGGCTGTGCTAGAAAGTTCTAATTTTCCAAAAAAGAAATCCTTAGTTCTGGATTTCTATTTAGAAAGAACGAAATACAACTAGCATCTTAACTTCCGTGCCCACATAATAGAGAACTCACATTGCAAATGAAGAGTACACATAAACGTTTAATGGGCTCCATTTTACACATCCACAATCTTAAAAGCCAAAAACTAACCACTACCCTACACTTAGAACAACCACAATAATGAAAATCACAAACTTAAGCCTCCAACTAACCAGACTATTCAGGACCAGATTTTTTTCCCGAGATATGACAAACCCCAAAGCCCCCCAAAGAGTGGCTATACCCATTTTGCTTCCTTGGTGACTTGAATCACGAACTTCATGTTTGAGGTTGAGGACCCCTTCCACTAGGCTATCTCTCCTTTGTCATTATTCATAACCAAAATAGTCATCTTAAAAAGAAGAGTAAAAAAAACACACTTGAGGGAAAAAACAGTTGTTGCAATAGAAATAAGTATAAGCAGTTTATTCTAAGGCTAGTTAACAGTAAACAACATAAATGTAATGACAATAGAAAGAAGTTTGCACAATTAAAATGCAACTACAAACTCCGCATATGAAAATTGCATCAAAGAAATTCTTCGTCAATGCAATATAGCAACCTCAAATGAAGAGGGACAGAAAGATACAGCCAAGACGATGAGAATTATATGCATACATGATTTCCGCGTAAGCGACTCAAGAAAGAATCCAGGAATTTGATGATGCTATCCCATTGGCTGCTTGGTGCCTGCTGAGGAATACCACCAGGTGATCTCGTTGATTTCCCTCCATGCACCCGCTGGATTTTTGGTGCCTTCACACATGATCACAAATATGAAAAATTAAACTTGCAGTCTCGGAGAAAAAGGAAGCTTATCAGGTGATGCAAGTATCATGCTTAACTACAGGAAGAACATGAAACCATCAACATTTAGAAATTTCCCAATTTAGTAGCAAATGCCTATTTATAAATTCAACAGAGTTATCCATATACCAATGGCCAATCAAGTATCAGTGAAAATCATCTTAACCCCGAACAAGTTTGTTGGGATTGACAATGACTCTATATCAATTTCGCGCTTTCTATGTCCATTTACATACTTTTTTTTAATTATTATTATTATTATTATTTTTCATTTACATACTAATAATATATATAGTCCTTGTCCCAATTTATGTGACACTCCTCTTCTTAGTCTATCCCAAAAATAATGATACCTTCTCTTTTTGGGAACTGCTTAATTTCAGGATTCCCGTTTTTCTCCCTAATGACATCACTTGTAGGGACTCTCACCACCAGTCATTTAAATGAAAGACAAAAATGTGAAACTTTTGCATGCACATTTAAAAGGATAATTTTGATACTTTGCATATATTTGACTTACAAGTCAAAAATCTTGTTTAATTTCTTACACTTTGTGCTCAATCAGACACCGACACATAAACTGGGCAGCAGGAGCATGTCTTTTGAAAAAACATATTAGGGTTTATTAATAACTAGATGTTCTTTAAATTCCATACTTACCCATATATTAATGTACAAGGATCTAGATAAACCAAAGACATTGTTGATAAACATCAGACATAATATAAGTGGTCGTTTGGTAAAGTTATTAGAAAAAATAATGCAAGCATTAGTTTTGTGTATTACTAGTACCTTGTTTGGTACACTTTTTCAACCTATGAATAACTATTATGTATTGAGGTATGTAATACTAATACATGGAAATCCATGGTATTAGTTATGCAAAGGATTTTAAAGCATGCATTAGCATGATTAAAGAAACAATTGCCCTTCAAAACCTTTTTCACATCCTTTCCACCCTATTTGTGGAAGGTATTTTTGTAAAAATAAATTAGAAATTTTGCAATGTATGTTATTTTTAATACACCAAACCAACCACTACATAAGAAATAATCTCAAGATAACTAATGCAAGCATTACTTATACACCATACTCAACATGTATGGTATTATTTAGTACTATGTTTGGTAGGAATTTGGGCCTATGTATAACTAACCCATGGATTAGTTATACATCCTACATGGTATTATAGGATGTATTACTAATACCTTCCGTTTGGAGGTATTAGTAATACATATGATTTAATACCATGGGATAAGTCTATGTAAAGACAAAAATATCCTCAAATCATTTTAATTGTTTTGTTTACTTTCTTGATTTTATGTTTTATATTTGTATTAGTAAACTTATTTAAATAAATTAGCTTACAGATTATTTAGAGAGTGTTTTTTGTTACTAAATAAATCCAATACAAATCAATACAATATTTGAAATGTGATTTGTTTAACATTTACTAATTAAAAAGGCAAATATATCACCACATGACGTTTATGATCTTAATTGAATGTATTATTTGTTGATATATGATTTTCTAATTATTTGTATTTTGAACAATTTATAAAATTGCATACATATTAAAACTACAACTTACAATTTTTATGTGTAAATGTAGATGGTCTATTCAATTTTACTATTGTTTACCATCTTTTGGTTTTAAAGGTAGATGGTTTATTTTTATTTTTAAATTGAAAATTGACATTTTGTGAGTGACCAATTTATTAAGATGACAATTTATTTATCCTCAAATAATTCAAGTGAAAAAATAGCAAACATGACAACAAAATTGTTCTTCTCCTAGCTAGTTAGAAGGCCATAAAAAAAAATATATTGTTCGGCAATTATCTACCTTGACCCAATTACATAAAAATTCATGGGTATAATTGGAAAGAAGCTTTTTATAGAGTTTTAATCCAATCACAAGATGAGGTGGGAAACAATGAACCAAACACTTGATAAAAATATACCCTGCATTACCAATCTCTGCACTATTAATTCTTGCATTACTAATCCCTGCGTTATTAATATTTGTACCAAATGACCCCTGAGTGTCATAACAATTAAGCCTTACTCTCAACTAGTTGGTATCAAGATATCACCCTTTATTAATAAGGTAAATAATTTTATTAGTGTAGGAAAAATGCTCTCATATACAAACCACATACCAAAAAGTAGAGAACCTACACAATAATATGGTGCTATACAAATGTCACCCAATCTCCAATACGGACACGATTTTAACAGGCACACCAAAAACTAACTAACAATAAGAGGTTATTCCTCAAATGTACAAAATCACTTTTTTTAATCCCTTAAAAGTTCTTATTTCTCTCATTTCATAATACCTATGAGATGGCTAGTGGAGCATAGTCTCATGCCATGCGTCTTCTCTTCCTTGTAGCGGTCCATCTATGCAACACATTATTCATTATACCTGACATCACCCATTACACCCTGAACAAACCACCAAAGCATGAAGAGGCAGGCAATGTAACAAGAGGTAGTTGGTATCACATATATGGACCCTTTGTTTTTATTGTCTCATGCTCTTAATTGAATGTGTATTCATCCAAGGAGATTCAGTTTTGGCTTACTACATCGACAACCCCTTAAATTTGTCAGTAAATTTCATTTATACGCTTGAACTACAACTTGTTCCAATTGAGAACCTGAATATGATAAAGTGTTCTTATTACACACTTAGGAAACACTTTTGCGCATATTCTTAAGTGCCCGTTACGTAGGTAAGTGAACCACTTAGAATATTTCACCTCCTTTAAATATGTATTAGTCTCAATAAGTTGTAAAATCTTAGGCATGTTCCAATTCAGCCTGATGTGTATAACTAAAGGAGATGACTTATTTTATGTGGTCAGCTCA
Source organism: Solanum etuberosum (assembly GCA_029582245.1). Taxonomy (NCBI): domain Eukaryota; kingdom Viridiplantae; phylum Streptophyta; class Magnoliopsida; order Solanales; family Solanaceae; genus Solanum; species Solanum etuberosum. Next base: position 56,613 of record JAJONR010001645.1, read on the forward strand.
ACTACCCAGTAAACATTTGAGAACACACGCAAAAAAAAATTCAAAATTTGAATCGGAAGTGTCAAATAGGAACACTTTATCCTATGTCCAAGCGCTCATATGGAACAAACTGTAGTTCGAGTGTCTAAATGAAATTTACTAACAAGTTTAAGGGACTTTCAATGTATTAAGCCTCCAATTTCTGAGACAATATCTCTACATATTATTTTAGGTCTACCCATCCCTTTGTAGTACCTTCAATCAAAATAACAATCCAAAAAGAGGAAAACAAAAAAGAATAACTTAATCTGATAAAGGACTCATTCTCCCTTCATCATCATTTACCCACTTCCTTTGTACCACGTCCTACAAATAATGATGTTCATCCACAAATGAGATGTTAACTTATTCAATAACTCCAAGCAACCTAAATTAACTTCCTCCTGGTCCATTTACTCCTTACATTTCATTTGTATAGCAATATTTGACTGGACACAGAGTTATAGAAAAATGGAAAGACGTTTGGCACATATCATAAGTACCATTAGAACTTGTGTTCATGATCGAGATATGACATTTCTATGACTATAAGTGTATGTCACTAAGGATAAAATGAAAAGTTTAAAGTCAAAGAGCTTTTGAGTCACAGAAAGGTGACATTCTTTCTGAGATAGACCAAAATGGGAAGTGTGATATATAAAATGGAACACCAACTTTTGTGTCAAACCCATGTTATCAAAAGCGTTTATGGGGCACATTCTGAGGCGGACATATCAAAAATGCTTTGAGGTCAAATTAAAGGCGTAGATCCATAGGGCGTAACACTCTAGAGCTTGAGGCGTAAGCTCCATGCATAAACGCATAAGCCTCGTGCGTAAAAACGTATGCCCCCGGCGTTAATTTTTATTTTATTATTTTAAAAGTATTTTTGCTATAAATCATATATTTTTTTAATGTAGGTGTAATGATATTAATATTTTATGCTATCGTGTTTTTTAGGTTGCACCGATTTTTTCTATATGAATAAAGAAAAAAACTCTCGTAAAAGATGATACTACCATAAAAAAATAGATAATTATGCTTGAAATTGATAGGATAGAAATTTCAAAGCGCTATGTTCCTAAGAAAATTTTATCCATTTTTTATCATTACACTTACACTTTTCATCCTTCTCCTTCTTTGAAATATATAAACAATAATTAGTGCAAAAATTAGTAGGGGGTGGGGGAAGGAAATATTAGTTGAGGGTTAGAACTGAGAAGGACTAGTAGATTTGGAGATAGATGATGGTTTCATTTTTAAGATTATCTCGGTATTATCATTTTTTGTGTTGTTACCTTTCTCAAATAATAATTATAATTTTTTTCTATATTATTGGTGATTTGTTTAAATTTATTTGCAGAATTATTGAAAGTTCTACTTTTACTTATTTTCTTAGTAATAAAATTATGAAATTGATGATACATGAGATATACGCCCCGTAGATCCAAATCTACTAGAACTGAGAAGGACTAATAGATTTGGAGATAGATGATGATTTCATTTTTAAGATTATCTCGGTATTATCATTTTTTGTGTTGTTACCTTTCTCAAATAATAATTATAATTGTTTTTCTATATTATTGGTGATTTAGTTAAATTTATTTGCAGAATTATTGAAAGTTCTACTTTTGCTTATTTTCTTAGTAATAAAATTATAAAATTGATGATACATGAGATAAACACCCCGTAGATCCATAGGACTTACGTCTCATGGCTTACACCTCGCCCCGTGATGCATAAAACGCCTCGCCTCGCGCCCCCACCTTGTAAAACACTGGTCTAACCTTTCACTTCAACTACTTCCTATTTCAATAGATTATTGTTTACTTAACTGTACTATAATCCTATTATATTCTTTTGAAGTAAGTTAATATCATTAATAAGGCATTAAGAAGATGCATAGTTACAAAAAGGTTAGCTCCAATACAGGGGTGTCTCTTACTCATTATCACTACTTACCTCTTATTAACTCCAAAAAAACAAGGAATTAAAGCAGTAGGTAGGTAGGTAGGAAGGTCTTCTCACGACTTAACTAACTAGTGATTGCAGAATCAGTAGATTTCAACAAAAAAACAATGCTGACTTGGGTAATAAGTTCTATAAAAGGCATTAAGTACTGAAAGACAGTGTTCAACAGCTGAATTTGATGACATGCACATGCATAGAAAACTATTTAGAAGCAGGAGGAGCACACCTGAATGCACAGACCCAGCAATGGGGATATTTCCTTTTTCAAATTATCACGAATCAGACCAAATATCTTCTCCACGCATGCAGTTAGTTGTTGTTTAAACAGTAAAGCTGGATATCTTGCTTCCATATGCGACATTCCATCCTCCAATCCAATAAATTTCAAGGGCGACTTTAAACTCTGAAGAGTGTGAAAATACAAAAACTTGTTTAAGTCTTCTATCATTATCCAGCAATTTAAATGATGATAAATGCAAAAGAGACAACGACAATCCAGGTTTGATAAGGATAAAGCACAATCCATTGAATGAAAAATATATACACCATGCACACACTATATGTACACACACTTGGCTGGTAACTCAGTTCGGTCTGTTTTAAACTTTTCTGGCACCCCTTAACTATAGATGTAATTACATCAACCACGATAACCCCAGAAACAACATATAGAAATATTTCAAATGAATGCACAGTAACCTTCTCCCTTCTTCAGGGACCCCCAAAAAGTAAAGGGGAAAAGAATGAGTAGATCAAGGTGGACTTAAAGGAAGACTTGTTAAAGAGGAACAGAAATCAAGTACTGAGGCCATAGACAACAAAACATGATTGGTTGGCCACATTGATATAGTTTTTTCCAACCAGAGAAGAAGAATATGCCATCAAAGAAGTTCTAGCATAGAGTTGTGGGGAAGAAGACGTGAAACTGATGAGATCTATACAGGCTGGAATAACACTAGGCTGATAAAAAGGTACTCCAACCATGGCCCCAGGGCTTTGCTCAAGTAGTAAGAGTGCATCATGTGATGTGTGCTTTTGGTGCACACGGGTTCAAACTCTACAGAGAAAAAAGTTTGGTATCTCAAGTGGATGAGGGTAAAGTGGCGGGCCCATTATCCACCTAGTTCCGAATCGTGCACCACTGATCCTTGAGGATTTCTTGGTTATCCAAAAAGAATACTCCAACTGCTGTGTGGCTTGCAATATTGTCAAATCATCCATTTTTTTATGACTAAGAAATCCATCCGAAGCCAACCCTTTGGGCCAATCAGCCTTCGAAACTCGAGGACGATGTGCTCTCCTTTCTACTCTTCTCCACTTAAATATTGGAGTTAGTTCGCTCGGCACAAGGCTCGAACTTATGAGCAAAGACAATCCCACAGAGATCTTTGCAGCTAGGCTAACCCCTGCGGCTCCAATTTTTATGAGTACTTAACACAATTTCATAATTTTCTTAAAATGCAAGTTAATAAAGAAACAATATAAAACATAATAGTTAAAAATAGAGGGGTGTCTCTTAATTTACCTTACTACTTTATCAAAAGATTTCCAACTACTATCATGATCAAATATTATTGTTTATTAGTAATAACAATGGAACATGGTTATGCTATTACAACTTACTTGGGCAACCCTCCCATTTAGTGCAGAACCACCTCCAGAACGCTTAGAAGACGTACTGAAGAAGCCATTAGCCCTCAAATTTCTTTGCAGAAGGCAGAGAAGTGCAGATGCATTAGATAACCAATATGGCAAAGTGACATCCTCATCTCCAACCTGACACCCCAAGAAAATAGAAAGAAGAAAACCTGGTTAAAGATGAATGATACTTAAGACATTAGCTAGTCTATAACTAGTTACATCTACTTGAGAATTGCAATAAACTCAAAAGGAAAAAACTATGCACTCATTTAGAATAAAACTGTCATTTGTTCAATGAGCACATTTAGTGTAATAGCTAGCAAGGTGATTACACACTAGGTTAGGAAGCCACCTGGATGTTTAGCTACATATTATGGTAAGAAGTACCCGATGAACAAATTTGGTTCAATAATTAGCAAGGTGATTTAAAACTGGGTTAGCAAGCCAACCCAGATATGCAGTTGCATATCATGGTAGTAATCATAGGCCACATGTGCAAAAAGTTCTGACAAGTTTGTGTATCCGGTTAACCTCCACTGACAAGGGATGTATAGCCTTGCGGTAAGGACCTCAATCTCTAAACATGAGAGTTTGAGTCACACAGGTGGCGAAGCAGGGAAAGAGCAATTGTTGGGCTCATAGGTGGGGTACAGGGGTGGTTTACCATAACAAAAAAGATTGTGTAGACCACTTCATCTAAAAATTTAAAATATTAAGAGATGAAGCACATTAATTTATGGGGCCCATTTGTTTTCAAGGTCCAAGCATATGAAATATTTTGTTGGTAAACAGCCAAGAGCCTAATGCAGGACCTTTTAAAGTATATGAACCACCTCTTCTAAAAGCTCACGATGTTTAGGAACACTTTTGTTTATTTTAGGTCTGCAACACAATGGATTTAGGACTAGGACCACAACTCCAACTCTCCAACTTCTTGGTAGGCCTTCAAAAAGTTCCACATATGTTGCTTAACCTTGCAGTAGTCAAATCTGACAAACACATCAATTCACTGGTTATTTAGCACTCAATTGCTCAAGAATGCACCATGGCTTATCAAACTTGGACAAATCAAACATAAATGTCCACAGAAATACAAGTTGGTCTAGGAATTTACTCATAAGATGGTAACTACAAGAGCAAAAACAAACAAATAATATATAATTTAATCATGTATCTTCTATAATCTGGAAAATGCACTTACGCAAAACCTAGCTAAGAACTACATAATGAAAGAATCAAGGAGTTCGACAAAGACCAAGTAGAGTTTAAAATCCAAACATCCTTTACAACCAAGGACATTACATAGATTACCTTCAAAACTTCATTGATTTCGGCAATGATAAAGTCAAAAATAGCAGTCCTCTCCGACTCAAAGGCATGCCAATGAATAAGGCACCTATAGATGACACAAGCAGCAACTGGCTTTCCATCTTTAAATCCCAAATTCTCCTTGATACACCTTGAAAGAATTTCACAGTTCTCCTGCAAGAGAGACTTCATTTTAAAGCAGCATACACTAGAGCCACCATTACTTAAACCTTTTGCACTAGTTATCCACCAAAATTTCAGTTGCAGGTGGATGATAAGTAAATCAAAGGGACTCATCACTGTTCCCTCGCAAGGGAAATTCATTCTTTTATTTGCGTTGTTTACAACTTGAAGGAAAGTAAATGAGATTTCATCCTCTATAATCCTCGTCTACTACCCCAATGTTAGTATCCTTCATCACTCATGTTCCTGATTACTGACACTTTGCACCCACCATCCCCAACAGTGATAAGCAAGCAATCATGGCATATAAGAATATCAATCATCACTAGTTGGATATGGAAAGCAACCTGCTGCCTTTCACTGGTCAACCTAGCTCTACGTGAATCAGAAAATCCTTGAGCAAGAGGCGCTATCATTTTTGTTGGGGTGGGAGATTCCTAAACAAACAAAATAAGACTGTTAGAGATCAAGAAATATAAAAATAGAACTATGTTCTTAAGCTAACACAGCTAAAAAAAGATACATACAAATGAAGTTTTACGATCAGCAGAGGGCAGAGCAAGTGCACCAGAGAATTTCTGCACAAAGGGGACAAAAGTTTATTAGATCTAGAGGAACGGGAAGCGAGGAAGAATTCTCCACCATGGGTTATACATTGCAAGTTAAGAAATTACAGCTTACATCGCTAAAAGATTTGGCAAAACCTGGACGATTGCTTCTCGGAGTTGCACTCAATGCTTTCTGTCGGAGGATATGATTTTCATCCTCTGAATTTGAGAGCTTCTCCTCCATACTAACATAGAAAAGATACACAAGTTTTAAAACAACTGGAAATCAGCCAGTTATAAAAAAGTATATGATAGCACCACAAGAAATGTATGTAAATAGAGACTGAAAATCTACATTTCTAAAACTTGAACAGATATCGTTTCATTTCCTAAAATATGTATAAAGTTTTACCACTAAAAAGAAGCAGAAGACTAACTATGTGATGAGATTGCCAAACAACTCCTCTTTGATATATCTAAAATTACCTTTTTAAGTTCTGTTGGAGTTGTGAACATGTCTCTTCAACAGCTCTCAACTTGGCAATTGTGTCAGTAGACTCTTCTTTACCCCTTATTAGCTCATGCTCCAATGCGGAATTCTTCTCCTCCAAGGCGCTCAAAGAACTCTGCAAAGCCACCAAAATAAGTATCAGTGTCAAGTCTTTGGGTCTTCTTATAAGCTTAAAATTGTTAAAGAGCATCCTTTCTGCTCTAAAGAAAAAGCAAGTATGTCAACCTTTAAAGTCATAGTATACCAAAACAAGCAAGTAGTCTAGAAGCAGTATTTTGTTAACTTATTTAATCAGTCAACAACAACATACCCAGTGTAATCCCACAAGAGGGGTCTAGTGAGGGTAGTGTATAAATAATGCCAAATGTCAACTAATCAGGAAACAGATGATTATCTGATCTACTAGTAATTAAAGAAAAATTACTCGTGGCCATAGAAACCCTAAAACATCCACCCACCCAAATCCAGATACCCCTGCCCCAGAGAAAATAACTGTGAAGAAAGAATAAATGCAAATATTTTTTCTTGATAACAAAGAAATCCTCAAGGCCAATGTCACATGGTTTGAAACTTGCTGGATAATCAGCCTGTTACTGTACCATTCTCCACTTAAATGCTAAGCTTTTGTCTACTGCAAGGTTCAAACCTATGGCATGCGCCTAAATCCTAATCCACACATCATGCATTGCGCTGTGGAGGTACAGGTACGGGTCACCCAATTCCAGTTCAAATCTCTGTTCGTCCTCCAAACCGTTCACCTTAGAACTGGTTTGATTTTTAACATTGTATCAATATCGTATCTTGTACTTAATTCAGATTCTTCAGGTTGAGAAAGGATAAAAAAAATTATGAATTGTATATGTTTGGTGATACTTGAAATCAGTTAGACCTACATGGAAATTGCTGGTTCTATGTTGTAATTATTGTTGTAGCTTTTGGGGTTGAGTTAGGCTCAGGTGCCATATCTTTACATGGTATCAGAGTCAGGCCCATCCCAATTTGTTGTTCACCGATAGTGGGCACCCATTTAGAAATGTTCATGCTCTAGGTTGAGGTCTGGGCGTGCGGGGGAGTGTTAAGAAGTCCCACATCGGTAGAGGGATGGGAATTTGGTCTCCTTATATGGACTTGGACAAACCTCTCCTCATGAGCTAGCTTTTGGGGATTGAGTTAGGCCCAGGTGTCATATCTTTACACTACTCATTCTAGAGAGTGAGTGTGAGACTACTAGGTCAAGATGCTTTATGAAGTTCAAAAAAGAGGGGTGCATAAAAGATGCTCTCAACATCTAGAACTAAATTTACACAAGGGAATCAATCATCAATTTCAAAAATGAGTGTAATCAGAGTTGAATGCAAACAGATACAGAAATCACAGTGATATGACCTTCAGAAATGTATTTTCATTTCTCAACTCGGTCACCGAAAAAATTTCTCTTTCCAAAGCAGCTTTTTCCTTCATGTATAATTCCAGTTGTCTCTGGAGCACAACATTCTTATTGACCTCATTGACTGCAGCCAGCTTCGATGCATCTAACTCGAGGATTAAAGATTCTACAGTCTTGTTAAGTTTTGAAATTTCCACTAATTTAGCCTCCTCATTTGATAGCTGCATCACAATGTTCAAACAATATTTACTTCAATTAGCGAGCAAAATATGGTGAATTTGAGAAAAAATCACCACTGAACCAATAAATCATTTACATATAAGTTAACCACTGGACCAGTACCCGTAATTTTTTTTCTAATTGCAACCTCCAAGTAAGATCCTCCAACTGCCTTTCAAGCTTGGTTTTTGCTAAACGGAGAGCACCAGCTTCGTTAGCTTCCTGTACAAGGGGAAAAAATAAAGTGTCAAACTTTTCAATAAAAATAACAGCTGAACTACATGAAACTTAGGGGAATAGAACTTCATCCACAGAAACTTGGAACATCAATTTTCTTAATTATCTGTAAGGAATAGCAAACCCACAGGATTGAATCAATATTGAGAAGATCCTATAGTGGCAATATTCAACTAAAGCATATAAAAGGAATTTGCTTACATCTCTCTGTAACATTAGTTCTTGTGTCTCTTTTCTGATGGGGCAAGAGAAATATATAGAATCCCAAGCAACAGTAAAAGAAAGAGCATCAATATCTTAAAGTTACTGTAAGCAAAAATAAGATGCAAATTGAAATATCCTTGTGCAAAAGTGTACATGTGTTTTCTTGGGAAGCATAGATTTGGCATAGATATGCTTTATGTTATAAGCAGAAAATTATGCAACAAAACTAAGATGATCTGACAAAAGAAAACTACAACCCTGATATGGCAGTCCTTTTAAATGTGAACAGTCTGATGACCTGACACATACATAAAAGGCAACAGATGACAGCATTTCTCACTTGACTGCTAAAGTCAACTGTTTATCACTTCTCTTACAGAACTTTGTAGCTAACATCTAAATCACTCGAAATTTGTGTCCTAGAAAGAAGGCTATGGCTAGACATAATCTGGCATTTTTCTAATGCCTTATACTAGCACAAAATTGGGGAAAATTACTCTGGACTTAAATTTCATGAACAGACTAATTGGCATGATCACTAAAAGCAGAAGGCTAATCGTTGTCAATTCTTCGTATTACAGCATTGCATTTTCAGCAGATGCAATAATAAGCTTCTTTTGAATAAAAACAGACAGACTAATTGACATGGTCACCAATAGTGGCAGGCTAACGTTGTCATGTCTTCGTATTACAACATTGCATCCTCAGCAGATGCAATCATAAGCTTCTTTTGACCAAAAGCAGCACAAAATCAACTAGAACATTAATTAAATCCATGAAAACATTGACCATCCAGCTTACCACATTTTACATGCTTACTAGCCACTTTTATCACATTTTTGTCCCTTGTAACAATGAGGATATCTCCATCAAATGGAGATATTTCAAGCAGAGATTTGTTGGTAAACACGAAGCTAGGCATTAAAAACAGAAGTACAATCCTTCTCACCTTTTTGAGCCTTCTGAACTCCCTTGTCGCCATTTTTCGCCTCCAAAGACATTGAATTGCAATAATATTGGAATGACGATGACGAAAAGCAGAGCGAATCTTGCACATTCTCCAATGCGCCTATGCAGTAGCAGAAAGAATATCAAACATTATCTTAGAACAATTTCTATTTTTGCTTTTTTTTTCCTTTTCTTTTGGTGAGGGGACAAATACACAACTGTCATCCCATCTAAATAGTTCTAGTTTGAATTTTAAAGCACAAATTTATGAATGTATAACATGTATCAGGTGGCAAAGGCATATACTCACCTGAATGATAGTAGCAGCCTTATTCTCCTTCCTATGTAAGAACTTCTGTCGAGCAGCAAAACCACGAGTGCAAGACTGTATCAGCAGTGCAGAAGCATAAAGTTGCAGATAAGCATTCCTCATGATCCATTGTCGCAAGGATTTTTGGATTACGATCACAGCCGATGCTTCCCGCAGTGCAGCATATATATTACGAGCAATATAACCTGCAAAAAGAAGGTAATGTTTTCAAGCCTCATTTAGTGCTCAAACCAAATAAAGATGAAGGGAAAGCCACCTGACATTAGCATTAAAACACATAAAACATACAACTATAAGCAAATAAAAAATACACACTAGTCAAATCACACACTGTTGGAACCAGACTGGAGATTTACCTTTTTTCAGATATGATAAGTAGGATGTATAGTTTTCTCAGAGCCAATTACTAGGAAGAGATATATATTAGACCAACAATTACAATAAAAACACGATCTGAAGAAAAATCATGACAATCTATTTTTTTTAAAACGGAAAAGGGTCAGAACTGCCCTTAAACTATGTGAAATTGAACAATAATGCCCCAGTTAATAGTTTGGTCCAAAAATGCCTCTATTGTTACTTAATGGGTCAAAAATATTATTTTCCTGATAAAGATATTAGTATTTTTTTTCTTTTAAAACATATTCTATTCCTAATAAAAATATTACTTTAAAAAAATTGTATTCTCGTTTCTTTTCTTTTAAAATCACTTTAATTAATAAATAAGTAGAAAATAATCTTTTTTTATTCTTAATCTCATTTTAACAATTAAAATAGAATCACTCCATGTAACTTTTTAACTGATAATATAGGTCATATATATATATATATATATATAGATATATATATCATAATAACCCCATCATTAATTTTCATTTAGATAACGATAAAAAAATTCCTAATAAAATAGAAAATATTTTTATTTCTTAATCTTTTTTCGAATTGAAGTGGGATAAACATATTCTAATTAAAAAATCCTCACAAGAAAAAAGAATGTGTCTAAAAAGAAAACAAAATATTTATTTGGAAAAAGGGCATTTTTAACCCCTTAAGTAACAATAGGGGCATTTTTGGACCAAACTATTGAGAACAAGGGCATTTTTAGACCAAACTATTAACTGAGACATTTTTGTTCAATTTCACATAGTTTAAGGGCATTTTTTACCCTTTTCTGTTTTTTAATAAAGCTGCTTCAATTAACAATATCAGAGCACATCATTTCATCTTTATCCAGGAGGAAATATGATACTAATTGTTGCATGTGTTCTCCTTAAACAGGACACCGAACAAGCATGGAGAAACAAATCAGGTTGTGACTAGTAAATGATGCCCATACTCAAGCTACAAGACGACTGAATTTCACTTCAAAGGGAAAGCGGAAAAACAAATCGGGTTGACTAGAAAACGACTCAGCCCTTTGGCTGCATGTGGCTTCACTTTACAGTATGATCATAAGGACTGTGAGAAATATAGGAAAACAATATTATTGAATTGTTGTTGTCTACATTATTACAGAGAGACCCTATTTCTAGACACTACAATAGACACCTTTTCCAACTAGGACACTGCAATACAATCCTTTTCTAAGTAGGACACTACATACTATTCCTATTACTATTACTATTCCTATTCTAAGTAGGATTGTATATACCTATTACTATTCTAACAAGGACACCATCAGTTTCCAACTTAACAAACTGTAGAATATTGGGAGATGCAAGATATACTAATCCAGAAATCTGTGTGAGAGATGTTATACTGAGAGAAAGGACCTCTGCAGGCTAATTATATCACCTAGGAAGATTACTCTTGTTTGCTTATTCCAATTACATTTGCATTTTTTTGCATGGTTTTGCCAAGAAACAGTTCGTATAACAAATGTAGGAAATCAAGAGAGCAAGAAAAGGTCTTGCAACCAAATTAAATTTCTGCGAGAACAAAACAGAGATTTGAATTTCCTCCTCCTAGAATTCCAGATATACTAGCATCAAGCAAAATGTTCACAGTATACACCGCAGTTTTTCATTTAATGATCCTGTTAACAAAAAAGAGTTAAACCAAAAAGCTATGAGAATCCTAAGAGGTGGCAAAGCCTAAGGTACATGTCAAACTAGATGAATATCAAGACTCATAATATAGAACCAAAAATACATCAAAGATTACCTCTAAACAGACTTTTGCTCCCCGGAAAAAAAGAACCAAAAAGAAGTGGATAAGGGAAGACCAAAACCACAACTTTACTAGACTAGAAATTAACAATATACTTCCTCCGTCCCAATTTATGTGACGCTCTTTCCGTTTTAGTCGGTCCCAGAAAGAATTGACACTTCTGTATATTAACAATTTAACTTTAAAACACATATTTTACCCTTAATGAGATGCCAGTTAGCCACACAAATATTTATGGTTTATTCAAGACAATCAATTTCAAAAGTCTTCATTTATTTCTTAAAACTCTGCGCCTAGTCAAACACCTTCACATAAGGTCTTCGTATAAAAGAGATGTTATCTCTTTCAATCAAAAATAGCAAGTTCAAACTAGGAATAGGTAGAGAGTAACATCATTCCTTTCTGATCTACAGATATGTGCAGAAGCACACAAGCAAAGCAAACTATTGCAGCAGTAGTAGGCACGCAAATTTCTATTGTGGAAATCAGACAGCTCTGCACTATTCTGGACAAAGTATAATATTGTGGTAAGACTTTATACTGAGAGAACGGACCTCTGCAGCAAGACTGTAGATGAATTGCAGCCATTCGATTTGAGATGAAGTCCCTGCGCGCAAGAAATGTCCGTAGCCGACTTTGTATTTGCTTTGCAGATAAGTCCAAAATCTCAGCTCTTCGTGAGTCTAAAATACCAATCTGGCCAGCCCGAAGGAATACTTTTGTTTTACCCAACTGCAGAAATGAAAACCATGACATTACTTCAAAAAACTCACAGCAGAAAATAACAAACTTAAATTTGCAACTGCTAGAGCATCAAACTTTGAAAGTTTGTGCTAAAGCTTATTACAGCAACCTGATAATTCCCAAGCTTGAGTTTCTGCAGTATTTTCTCTGTGATGGTTTTTTCATCATTACTGGACCACAGAAAAAAAGTTAAAGATCAAATGAAGTGTAATAAGATTCAAAATTGGCATACAGTGCAGGAGGGGACCAAAACAAGATTGTTGTTTATAATGAAGGATATTGTTACTAAGACATTTAGCTGACATTCTTGTGCATCTTTAACTTTAGATTTACTTTAAAAAACAACTTAGCCCAGCATAATAACAACGGCATTGATTAGGACAAATATATAATGCCACCTGTATAGATCTTTGAAAATAGAGGCTATCACACCAAAACATCTGCCAGAAAGAACTGAATATGGAAAAGGGTACTTCACAATATAAACCCGAAGGACGACAGCCATATCTCAGTACCAAAAAGGGAAATCTCAAGATATTGATATACTGCAGATTGTAAAATCAGCTATATATTGATCATGTATGGACATACAACAGCTGAACAAAGTTGAGTAGCCATATGCTGCACCAACAGATGTTAATAAGCTTAATCTCATCATCCCACATTATTCTTAAGAAATTTTATGTTGACCTAGTTACTACTCCCTCTGTCCCTAATTACTTGTCCACTTTTGAATTGGCACACCTATTAAGAAAACAATAATTGACGTAGAGAGTTTACCATTTTACCCCTATTTATTATGAAGTGGTGAATTAAAAACTTAAGATTTTCAAGAAGTTCTACTTTTTTCATAGTAATTAATTGAGGGTATAATAGGTAAAAATAATTTGTCCTTTCTTGATTTGTCAAAATGGACAAGTAATTAGGGACAACTAAAAAAGGAAAAGTGGACAAGTAATTAGGGACAGAAGGAGTATTAATCACATCTACTTTCATGATTTATACCAGCCTTTAAAAGAATCCAAACAGGGTCCTTTCTGTCCTACGTTGAAGGTGACAACACCCTTTATTTTCGAATAGAAAACCAGATAACTAAATTACCAAAACACCAACTATTGCATGCTTCAATCTTGACGAACTAAGGCAGACCATAACACTGTCCAGTTCAGCCAGTAAAATGCTCTTAGTAAGTGACAAATATTAAAGTGGGTGCGCCAAGCCAATGTTAGAAGATTGCCCAAACACAAAACCAAATTTCAATATATATTTGTTGCTCGGTTTACGAGCACACATGAAATTCTAAGGTGTATAGATGATTGGTAACACTTTGTGGGAAGTCATTGTTTGATTAAGTTTCTATTCATGCATATATGGGTTCTTAGTCTATAACAAATTAGTTCATCCATCTCATTAGTGTTTGACTCAGCTTAGATTTTTAGCTATTAATTTTATATAAGTCGTGGTAGAGAAATAAACAGCAAAGGTTATATAAAGAGGTCCTTTTATCAGTCACTCATTGAAGGGAAACAGACAATTTAATTTTTTTGTTTAACATAACTTGAGAAGATAGCTTAATTGGTAAAACGTTACATCAAAAGTTTATTTTACTAGTTAAATGAATTTGAATCTTCCAGAAACATATGAAACTCGTAAAGAATAACATTATAACTGAAATGGTATCACATATTTTAGGATATAAAAAAACAACGAGTTTAGACAAAGGGAGTACTAATCATAAAAAATTGGTCCAAGCCAGTCAAAGTGGTTAACCTGGAAACCAGAAAGATTTCAATTGTTTCACTGCACAAGGATTGTGGAACAAACACAAGTTCATAACAGAAGCCGCTAGTGTTCTGTAGAGTAGGGGATTGAGCCAGTAACATAAAGGCCTATACCTAGATACGCTCAATACCTACATAGTCATCCGGCAGAAAAGGATAGAAACACATGCACTATGTTAAAACAAGCTTTACACAATGCTGGGTGAACCACTGACATATTGATCCGAGCATTATCAGCTACCTACTTCCACTTTATACCTGAGCAAGTATGTTTTTTCTTCATTTTTGGTTGGGATACAGCAATACGCAAGATAAACCAAACTCAAAAAGGTTCAGCTTCCCTCTCATATTTCATATGATCCATAACAGCAACATTACCAATGTCAAAGCTATATTAAATGTCTACTGTACTGCTTGTAAATCAGCAATGTAAGAAAATTTTGATACTAAGCACTTTCAGGTCTTTTCAAAAGATTCAACACATGAAACTTCTATCCTAAACTTTTCATACATTGTTCTATGTTTGATGGTGTTCAACTTCTAGATGAAGTAATATTTTGTACTTACGTTTCTTGTTTTTCCACCTTTTGCTTTTTCCCCTCATCTAGTTAATTATTTCCTCCAATAGTCAAAATAATTGACCCTAAGTCACGCCCCTTTGCCAGGTTAACTGCAATGTGTATGATAACTATGCCTACCAAAAAGGGCAAGCTGCAAAATGATATCCTTCTCAGACATAAGAAATCCTACTTTGGATAAACAGGCTCCAATTTGAATCTGAACTTTCAGCTGAATGGAGATTCAACTGGATATCATATCCCTCTTTCAGGTTAACTGCAATAACTTTGATAACTATGCCAAGCAAAAAGAACAAACCACACAAAAGTTCCTCCTTACATAAGCCAGTGATCGCAAATCACACTAGGATGAACAACTGCCATATTTATCTGAATTTTAACATTGTCACAGAACCAAACCTACTAGCAAAAAAATTAAGTTGGTAGCTCTGCTAAACTAACCAATGAATTAATATGCATGTAGATGCTTGTTGGTCATAGTTGATGTTTCCAAGCATCCCATTACAAATCCAATGCAAGAAAACAGAAAAATACAAAACAAAAGAGGGGGTCAAATAATTTCACCAAAAGAAGTTATAATAATGACTAAAGCAATCCCACCTTCCATCCAACATGTCTAAAACAATCAGTCCAAATCGATCAATAAATTCATGGTAAGTTCTGCGTGTGGGATAACCCGCCAAACTTATGCGCACAGCCTCAAGAACACCCTGCAATGTATCAAATTACCGTTAAATGAGAACATTGCATTCAATAGAAGGCACATGCACGGCCTTTTTATTTTCAAATGGTTAAGAAATGGACTTTGGGGAATGAAGACTGCAGAAGAAAGCAATATATCAAGTCAGTTCCACAAAAGTTCGACACATCACTGCGCAACCCAATGGAAGAAACAAAACCGATTAAAGAAACCAATACGATAAAGAGACCCTAATTCACTCTATCACACTCTGGTCAAAGTGAATGAAATGTGTAACAAGAAGCATAACAAACATACATATGTTCATTGAAGCTTTTTCTTTGAAGGAACTTGGCTTCTCATTTTGAAACAAGGAAAGTAAAGAAGCTGAGGAGACTAATTTAAAGTGCCAAGGAAACGATAGTATCGAAAGAGAAAATAAAAGCAAACTGCACTACTAACCAACAGTTGAAGAATTGAAATGAGTTAAATGAGAAAAGATAACCACGCGGGAAAAATTGCAAGCAGATATTAAAACAAGAAGCCCTACTAAAAGAAAACAGGCAGGTAAATGATAGAGAAAACAATCCACCTATCCAATATCATTCCAAAATAGAATCAGAGAATAATAGGCAAATCATGAAGAATAATGAAAGAAAATTAAGCATGTGAAGTAAACAAAGAAGCAAGCATGAAACAAGGTCAGTTTTGCTGCCACGCATTCCACTGTATAATAACATATGCAAGAAACCAAGATTAAAAGCATAAAGCAACCCCCTTGAAAAATCAAAAATCATATCTTATCAGTAAGATGACTGAACTCTGAAGAGCCAAAATATTTGACATATGGCAATAAACAAATTCTAAATCAACTGACCCCGCAACGCAGTTGGTGCAGGATGCTGACATTCTCAAATTTTTGAGGTCGATTCAGAGAGTTTGGCTTCACACAACGAATATAGTGTGGCTCTGTTGTGCTGAGCGTCTCCATCAGAGCTTGAAGTTGTTGCTACAGAGAAGAAGAAGTGAGGGAAAACATAATCTAACAAATACACTATATACATATATATATATACATATATATATATATATACATATATACATATATACATATATATACATATATACATATATACATATATACATATATATACATATATACATAGATACATATACATACATATATATATATGTATATATATATATATATATATCTAATCTAACCTTTTGCAACAACAGCTGCTCAAGGTGGTACTTATGCACAACCTAGAACCAGCCTTCACACATAATCATTTAGTTGTGACTTTAAGCAGAAGATGATTACAAACCAATGCACCAGAAATTCAGAAAAAATGCACATCGCAAGGCCAAGATTGAAAGAATTGTGGAAGACAAAGTTCAAACCCTAAAGCTTTTTAAAAACCAGAGTATGCCAATGACACATTACAAGTAAATGCATGTGCTCTCATCTATAAAGCTGAAACAAATCACTTTCTATAGATGTATACAACAATACAGAATATACAAGATGTATGCCCCCACCCATGTACACTTACATAGGCACTCCATCAATTTACTAGGAATCAACACAATATTTATATTACCCTCTACTTTAGCAACACATGCTCCATTTGTTTCAGCACTCTTAATCCTAAAGGCTACAAAATCCACTCCCTGAAAGATTTGACTGGCCAGAAATTTAAAGAAACACCATCCGACCTATCACTTTCGTTTTACTCTTTAATTTTTAAATAAAGAGGTGGTACTTAACACCAGAGTGTATCAACCATATTGGGGAGAAATTATGACACATTTAAGCTATAAAGATGTCCAAACGCCCTGCATCAATGCGAGCAATCGATTTGTGTTAGTTCCGCCAAATGATGACAAGAAAACTTGTAAACTCTTAGCTTGTGATGTTAATTGATGTGCAAGAAAACAATTGCACATTAGAATAAGCTTCGTACCTTAAACCGAGAAGCTACTGAAGAGAACTTGTATGATGACCTAGAAGATTCTTCTCCAAGGGAAGGAAAAAGATCAGCAATAAAAGGACACTCCGAAGAAGATAACAGATTACGGTGTTCTACCACAACATAATCACGATTTTTATCCAAAAATGTTTCTGTCTTGTATGTGACCTACAAAAAAAGCACTTAAACATGAGTAACAATAGCAATCATTCTCTTCATGAACATAAACTGAGGTTACAAATGTCTCTAAGTTTGACATGCCTTGCCAGCATAATGGGAGATGGTAAAATCTGTTTCATAAAATTTTGCCTTCTCTAATCGTGGATGCCCCGGAAAATTCTGGAACAACTTATTTGTGAAAGTTTCATGTGTAGACTTTGGAAACATGCTGCAATGGTGAATACATCAAGATAAGGAGATGTTACACCCATGATTTCTAAAAGAGAATAAACTTCAGAAATTGCATAGACGTATTTTATACCAAGCTTCATCCAGAAGAGCAATAACCCCAATAGGCTTCTGCAAAACATTTCAACATTGAGTAGGTCAAACGAAAAAGTCCAGCTTCACAGTATAGATAGAGCAGTTCTTAAAGTGAATTGCGCAAAAAAGCAAAACGCGAAAAGCACAAAACACAACTAGGTTCCTGCGACTTGAAGCTCAATGTGTGAGTGAAGCACACAATTTACAGAAAATCAGAAACTACCAAACACGTAAATATAGTAATATAATAATCAAATTGCAATTAAAAATAATTTCAGCATTCAATATAAAATAATGTCATTAGTAATCTAACTTCTCAAAGTTGTGATTCAATGAACCAACTGCTTCACATTGAGATCACTTATAACATCATAATTTAAAGCACACACTTCTCTACAGCACATGGTTTCAACCATGAAGCTCGCTTTGCATTCTTTCATCACTTCAAGTGACCGAGTGACGGCTTTTAATAACGCTGGATAGAAGACAAATCAAAATGAAATAAACCAGAAAATCTTCTAATGGTGATTCAATTCACATTTCCGATATCAATCATGCTCTACATCTATATATTGTGTTTTAGAAGGAGGTAATTTAGTTACTTGAAAGAGTAAGAAACAAAATGTGGTTGTTCAATCTAGTGCAGAAGCAGAACATCGACTCGTAGCGACTTGTGAGCTAGCTTGGATCAAACACTTGCTCAAGGAATTAAAATTTGGAGAAATCAATCAGGTGGAATTTGTGTGTGATAATCGAGTGGCCCTTCATATTGCATCAAATCCGATATTTCAGGAGAGGACTGAGTACATCAAAATTGATTATCACTTCGTTAGAGAAAAGATACTCTAAGGAGATATTGTTACGAAATTTGTAAAGTTAAGTAATCAGCTTGCAGATATTTTCACCAAGTCCCTCACTGACCCTCGTATTAGTTACATTTATCAAGATGCAGCAGGTTGATGGGGAGTGGTAGAATAGGAATAGGATTGTATAGTCTCCTACATTGAAAAGGATTATAATGTAGTGTTCATAAAAAGGGTTTAGTGTAATAATGTAGTCAACACAATTCAATAATAATCTCTTTTGTTTCTCACAATAGTCAAGAAAGTTGCATTGCGGTAGAAGCCACATTTTTAGAAGTAAATTATGCCCGTACATGGATATGGCGCATCTGCAGCTTACCATTGACATGACCTTAGATAAGAGGAGTATGGAGGTTGTATACAAGATAGAAGGTTAGTAGGTAATTGAGAGGTGTTCTTTTTACTAGTGTTAGAATATGAATAAGAACAAGAAAAGTATATGCAATCCTACTTAGAATAGGAATATGAATAGGAATAATATATAGAATCCTACTTGAAAAAGGATTATAATATAGTGTCCTAATTGGCAAAGGATACATCTTCAAATTCCTTCAAAGCATGCTCTGTTACAGATTCCCCAGATCTAATTCACAAACGTTTGGGACATCCGAGTCTATCCAAACTCCAAAAGATGGTGCCTAGTTTGTCTAGTATATCCACATTAGATTGTGAGTCGTGTCAACTTGGGAAACACACTCGTGCTACATTTTCACGTAGTATTGAGGGTCGTTCAGAGTCTATTTTTTCATTAGTTCATTCTAATTTTTGGGGTCCTAGTAGAGTCAGTTCAACCTTAGGATTTCATTATTTTGTTAGTTCCATTGATGATTATTCAAGATGCACTTGAGTTTTCTTAATGAAAGATTGTTCTGAGATATTAATCAATATTCAAAAGTTTCTTTGTTGAAATACAAAATTAGTTTGGCGTTTATATTTGTACTTTTCATAGTGATAATGCTTTAGAATACTTGTCCTCCTAATTTCAGGAGTTTATGACTCACCAAGGCATTATTCACCAGACTACTTGTCCATACACCCCTCAATAGAACAGTATAGCAGAAAGGACGAACAGGCATCTCATTGAGACTGCTTGTACTCTTCTCCTTGAATCCCATGTTCCGCTGCGATTTTGGGGAGATGCAATCCTTACATCTTGTTAGTTAATAAATAGAATGCCCTTATCTTCTTTTCAGAATCAACTTCCACATTCCATACTATTTCCTCAGTCACATCTCTACTATATCCCCCCTCGTGTCTTTAAGAGCACATGTTTTGTTCATAACTTAGCCCCAGGAAAAGATAAACTAGCCCCTCGTGCCCTCAAATGTGTCTTTCTTGGTTACTCTCGAGTTCAAAAAAAGGTATCATTGTTTTTCACATGATCTTCATTGATACCTTATGTCCACCAATGTCACATTTTTTGAATCTCAACCTTACTATACATCTTCTGATCATCCTGATGTATCTGAGGTCTTGCCCATACCTCGGGTTTTACTTGTATCGACTTTTGAGGAATCTACGGTTACTTCTCCATCTCCTGTTGTAGTGCCACCACTCCTAACTTATCAGTATCGTCCGCGTCCCGTACTAGTCCAAGATGATTCATGTCATGCGCCGAACCCTTCTCCTACCGCGGACTCTCCTCCTCCTAGCCAATCGCTTGCACTTCAAAAAAGGTATATGATCCACTCAAAATGCTAACCCATATTATACTTTCTTGAGTTATCATCGTCTATACCCCAATCCCCATTATGTCGTTGTATCGTCTTTGTCCTCTATTTCCATTCCTAAGACTACAGGTGAAGCACTTTCTTATTCTGGATGGAGGCAGACCATGGTTGATAAGATGTCTATTTTGCATACGAGTGGTACTTGGGAGTTTGTCTCCCTTTCTTGCAGGTAAATCTATTGTTGGTTGCCGTTGGGTTTATGCAGTCAAAATTGATTCAGACGGTTAGGTTGATCGGCTTAAGGCTCGCCTTGTTGCAAAGGGTATACTAAGATATTAGGGCTAGATTATAGTGACACTTTTGCTCCCATGGCTAAAATAGCATTTGTCAGTCTTTCTCTATCTATGGTTGACATTCGTCATTGGCCTCTTCATCAGTTGGACATTAAGAATGCTTTCTTCATGGTGATCTTGATGAAGAAGTCTATATGGAGCAACCACCTAGTTTTGTTGGTTTTGTTGCTCAGGGAGAGTCCAGTAGCCTTATATGTTGATTGCGTAGGCCACTCTATGGTCTAGAACAGACTCCTCGAGCCTAGTTTGGGAAGTTCAGCACAGTAATTCAGCAGTTTAGCATGACTCGTAGAGAAGCTGATCACTCTGTGTTTTATCGACATTTTGTACCAAATCGATGTATTTATTTGGTTGTTTACGTTGATGATATTGTTATCACGGGCAATGATCAAGATGGTATCACTAATTTGAAGCAACATCTCTTTAAGCATTTCAAGAATAAAGACCTTGCAGATTGAAGTATTTTCTAGGCATTGAGGTTGCTCAATCTAGATCAGGTATTGTTATTTCTCAACGCAAGTGTGCCTTAGATATTCTTGAGGAGACAGGAATGATGGGATGTAGACCCATTGACACTCTTATGGATCCGAATGTTAAACTCCCTCCTGGACAGGGGCAGCCACTCAGTAATCCTGAAAGGTATAGACGGCTGGTTGGAAAGTTGAATTATCTCACAGTGACTAGACCTGATCTCTTTTCCTCTGAGTGTTGTAAGTCAGTTAATGACTTCCCTTTGTGATAGTCATTGGGATGCAATTGTTTGTATTTTGCGATATATAAAGTCAGCTCCTGGTAAATTATGCTTGTACATCTGACAGGCAAAGACGCATATTCAGAAGTAAATTATTCCCATACGTCTGTTAGAATTTGAACATAGTGAACCTTCAAGTTAATAAATACATGTGATACTAGCAAGCAACAACAACATATCGAGTGTAATTCCATAGGTATGGTCTGGGCAGGGTAGAGTATACACAAACATTACCCTTACCTCATGAAGGTAGACAGGTAACATGTTATTTCCGAAAGACCCTCGGCTCAAGTAAGGCATATCAAAGCAGTTTGAAAAAGAAAAGTACAAAAGTAAAGAGGACATAGTAAATAATAGGGAAAGCATTACATAGCATTCAGAAAATAAGAACCAGCAACAATAGCCAAATAATTCAATAACCAAAGCACAAGAACAATCGGTAATAACAAAAACTGTAGGACAAGAAACTACAAGAAAATCCCAATTAATGAATAGTTAGTTTTGAAGTTCACCATCCAAACTAAGTACCACACCAAGTGGCAAATAACATATTGTGGGAGATACAAACACAAAGTATCATGGTTGTATCCTCTTCAACAAAATCTTATTTAGCTTAAAATTTCCGGTGAGTGATAAGACGTATACACTGTGATAATTGAGTAATACAAATTCATAACAAAACCAAAGAAATTTAGCACATCCAAGTTTGCATGCTTTCTTACATGAATATGTGGTATAAAACGCTTAATGTACAGTGTCAGCTGACAACTTTACACAAAAACTCTTTGTCCTTGCAGTAGGTTGCTCCTTAAGATTACGCAAATCAATTTGAAGTTCTCAACCACATGACAAGATCAATCTACTTGTATACCAAAACATTCTGATAGAGTTGCATACGTTATTCCATTTGTCACATCACCAAATTGATAGTAGAGTCTACTGTATAAGTAAGAAATAGCATGCAGGAAATTTTCTGTAAAACAGATCATGAGGAGAAAAGTGTGGAACCTTTTCTATTAGATCCAAAACATCTTGGTTGTCTATAAATTCAATGTAACTCCAATTGATCGCCTCTTTCTGATATTCTTCTTGCTCCATCTTGAATACATGCTAAGATTTAACAGGATAGATATAAATAAGTAAAGGGTGAAAGAAGAAAAACTGAAATCAACAAGGCAGAATAGCAAGCTTGTACTAAGATTCATAAGATCCCCAGTTCTTTTATTAGAAGGATAATTCATCCTAGACCAGTACAACTTACCTCATTAAAATGTTGCTGAAGCTTTTCATTTGCAAAATTGATGCAGAATTGCTCAAAGCTGTACATTGCATATTGCAGATAAATCAGTTATTGGAATGTTCAGGTACCAATTTCCAGTTATCGCAATGTTTGGAGACCAAGATCCTTCTCAAAAGTAAAGCTATGAGAAGCATTCCAGCTATCCCAATCAAAAGTTATAACAAATCACAGGAATCTAAAACATTGAGTCTAAAACACAAACATGAATTGCCCACGAGATGCATTTGGTAACATAAAAGACTGAATATTACTGCTAATTGAGTTGGTAAGATGACAGAATAGAAACCTGCAGCAGAATAGCCTCAGGATAACTGAATATCATCACCAAGTCCAAGTTTATGAAGTCAAACTGACTTTTTACTGGATACACTGGTTTCAACGTTCATACAGAAAATCAGGGTCCCGATGTGAACAGAGTGTTCATATCATATTTGATGACAGTGTTCAAAACAAAATTGGTATTTCTGCTTGGTAATCTCACAACAGCAAAGATTGGGTGATTGAGTGTCATTTGTAGAGAATCATATTATGCTGTGAATCTCTACGTCTTCGCATACTGCTTATATACGGGAGATTTTCCCATTCTTAATCAAATAACTTTCTTTGTCAAAACAAAAAAAAATCTCACAACAGTGAAAACAGTCTGAAAATTGGAACAACTGCTGTGGAGCATAGCCCAAACATTCTTCTTCCATAAGAAAGAAGGCTCTACTAATGAGAAGGTAGAGAACGATCTACTGAAACTAGGGGACGTTCGGCAGAGTGTGTAAGAATGGTATTGAATGAGGTGTATTAGTAATGTTGGGATTATTTCTTATCCATTGTTTGGTTTGGTGTATCAAGGATAGGTTTGTCTTTAACCCCATGCTTATCCTTGTATTAATAACCCTTGTATTGCTCATATCATGGTTTGGTATGTATTAGTTATACACCCTATTCAGTTATAGGGTGTATAAGTAATACATGTATTAGTTATACATAGGCTGAAAATCCTATCAAATAAAGAATTAAATAGTACCATGACTAATGCATGTACTTCCTTCGTATCATTTTATGTGGCACGGTTTGACTTGGCACGGTGTTTAAGAAAAAAAAGGAAGACATTTGAAACTTGTGGTCTAAAACAATCCTTAGATACTTGTGTGGTTGTAAATCATTTCATTAAGGATAAAGGGGAATTTTAAAGTTCAATTATTTCTAATTATAGTAACATGACATTCTTTTTGGGACGGACTAAAAAGGAAAAGGTGTCACATATAATGGGAAGGAGGGAGTATTACTTTTCCTAATATATCCCACCAAACGACCCCTAAATGATCGAAAGTTGCAAAAACGAAAGCATAGATTTTCCGATGTCCTTTGAGACTAGTAAGGATTGAATTCACTACAAGAGCTATGGCCTTGCACCATGCAGGAGATCAGAAAAGACTCCATTCACACGTGGTGCACCAAAAAGTAATTTGATTTTAGAATGTCCCAAATATTCACCCAAGTACCCAATAACAAGGCAAATGAAGCACATGTCTGGAAAACATTGACATTCCTAACGCCATACACTATTACCTAAGCCCATATGTTTAACAACTAGAACCTAGTCAAGTGAAGATAGAACCAGTAAGCTCCCCTGGGAAATCCACACTGCTCCAGCTAGAAACCTCTTGCAAAACGGATAGAAGGAACTGCGGCTCCTTAAATTCTCGCAAATGATGCACCAAGGTTTTAGGGTGGTATGGTCTTTTTCAACTGTATCAAGTGATTCATGTCAAGCATGTCACAAACTCAAAAACAATGGCCAAACAATTCCCAGTACCCTTCTTAATTTATTTATTTCTTTATTGTAGTAGTGGTCACATTCAATAGACAATGCACAAGACTGTCAATTGCTTGCTACTAGGTTGGTTTTTGTACAATGGAAGAAAATCGAAAATCTGGGAAGCTATTCACATTTGCCTAGTCTAATAAATCCAGTTGGACTCATGGCCTGGTTTTTATGAACTCTCTCCAGATGGAAGAAAGAGAGATTTTTAAAATACCGTAATAACTATTGTCAGCTTTTGGTGATAGATAGGCTATCTTCTGCAAGGTGATGCTTCTGACGGAATTTCTCCTAAGTTCAGAAAAATTCACTCATTTATCTCCAACCCTCCTCCCTAAAAAAAGGAGCACCAATATTCAACAGAGCCGAGGTCTTCCAAATAAAGGATTGAAGTTCAGTTCCAATCCTGAGTCTCTTGATAACACAAAAGGGTCATAGTAATTACAAAGGCAAGCAGAAGTTGAGTGATTTTTCACCTCAGCAATCCAAAAGAAATGGAAATTCCAGGCAAATGAACAAATCCCTAAAAGAAAGTTGGAAAGCCATGAATATGTTTACAAGAAAATTGTAAATCCACATGACTTGCAAGAAGAAACTAGTGGTCTATTGTCTAATTGAGAATTGAGAGATGAAAAGAGGGGAACACCTGGAAAATGAATTCCATGGGTCTAAACATAGCCTGTTTTTTGAAATATCACATCTTCCAATTATATTTTAAAAACCCATGATTGCTTAAAATCACTTTGTGCCACACGAGAATAATTTATTTTTTTGTGAAACTGGTAACTTTGTGTCTATTGATAGAAACAGATCAGTACATGGGATGTACTAGGGCCATATTTACAAGTAAATCCAGATCCTATGATCCCGTGTCTATAATGAATCTAACACATCAATAATAGATATAGGATCATTAGCGAATTTGATTACACCAAAAACATAGAATCAACATACAATTCAATTTGATCTATTTTATACTATTTTCTATGTTCTCAAAACACCTAGCATTTCTCTCCTTCCAGATTGTCCACCATATGCTAGCTGGTATGACTCTCCACCTACTTCTGCTTCTTGCCAGAACCCCAGCTTCTTCCCAACTTTGAAGGGCCTCTGTAACCTTTCCTGGCATAGTCCAGGAGAAACCTTTAAGGTTTGTGAATAGCCTCCAAAGATGACATGTGATCTTGCAGTGAAGGAACAAATGTCGAACAGTTTCTGCTTGTTCTCCACAAAAAACACATCTCGGACATAAAATTATCCCCTTTTTCATCAGATTGTCTTGTGTAAGGACAGCTTTCTTAGATAGGCGCCAAATAAAACATGATACCTTGTAGGGTATATTCACTTTCCATATAGTTTTCCAAGACCAGTTGACATTCTGTTGATTGTGATTATTCAACCATTTGTATGCTTTGCCAACCCTGAAGGTTCCTCTGTCACTGCCCTGCCACCAAAGCTCATCTTCCCCTTCTTGTGTTCCTTTAAACTGGCCAATAGTGTTAAGGAAATCTGCAACTCTTGTGATTTCCCAGTCATTTACTTGTCTTCCGAAACTGATTTCCCACCCATCAGGTGTCCACATTCGTGCAATTGTTCTTTGTTGATTTAACATTAAGATGTGGATATCTAGGTAGATATTCCTTAGAATCCCCATCTCATGCCAGTCATCTCCCCAGAAGCTTGTCTTTTCCCCATTTCTAACGTTAACCTTGGTTTTGATCTTGAAATCATCCCACAAGGCCCTTATAGATCTCCATAGATTCACTCCATATGGGGAAATTACTTCCTTTGTCATCCACCTATTCTCTTCCTCATACTTGGCTTTAATGACTTTTCTCCATAATGGATGTTTGTCATTAGCATATTTCCACAACCATTTCATTCTGAGGGCTTTGCTATGATTATACAGATTTTTTATACCCAAACCCCATATTTTTTTTCTATTATCAGATCATTCCACTTTACCAGATTGTAACCTTTCTCGTCCTTGTTTCCCTGCCATAGGAACTTCCTTCTGATTCTGTACAATCTGTCTGTGACCCCTACTGGAATGGGAAATAAAGACATCATGTAAGTAGGCATAGCATCTAGGACTGAGTTAATTAGAGTAACTCTTCCTGCAAGAGACAAGTATTTCCCCTTCCATCTAGCCAGTTTCTTCTCACACTTCACTATTACACTGCTCTAGATCTCTTTAGACATTGATTTAGCACCCAAAGGCACCCCAAGGTATGTAGTTGGGAGAGCCCAACTTGTCCACCTAGGATTATGTTCAGTGCCTCCATGTTATTTACTTCATTAATGGGATAAAGAAAACTCTTTCTCCAATTAATATGAAACCCAGAGATTACTTACTTCAAACAGGACCAATATTACTCTCAGATATCTAAGTTGTTCTTCTTTTGCCCCACAAAAGATGAGTGTGTCATCTGCATATTGCAAATAAGTCACCTCTAAACTTTCCCTTCCATCGCTGGCCACATCAAAACCTCTCAACCAGCCATTTGTGTTAGCTGCTTTGAGCATGTTGTCAAGTCCCTCCATCACTAGCAAAAATAGGAAAGGGGACAGAGTATCCCCCTGCGGCCCTGCCTGAGGCCCCTTTGAGCTCCAAAGAATCCTATTGGTGCACCATTAATCAAAACAAAGAATTTCACTAAAGATATACAAAATTTTATCCACTTCAGTCAAAATTCCATCTTCTCCAGAACATTCAGCAAGTATCCTCAATTAACATGGTCATAAGCTTTTTCAATATCAAGCTTACATAATATTCCTGCTTTCTTCTGCTTCATTCTTGAGCCTACAGCTTCATTTGCCACTAGGACTGCATCCATAATTTGTCTACCTTTAATAAATGCCATTTGATGAGAATCTACCAATTTTTCCATCACCCCTTTCAATCTCTCTATTAGGACTTTGGAGAAGATTTTATAGATGCTTCCTATCAAGCTTATAGGTCTGAAATCTCTCAACTTAGTGGCACATTTCTTCTTGGGAATGAGAGCAATGAAAGTAGCATTGAAGCTTCTTTCCAACACTTCTTGCTCATGGAAATTTTGGAATCCCTTCATTATGTCATGTTTTACAATCTCCCAACATTTAATGTAAAAGCCCATGGTGAAACCGTCAGGTCCTGGGGCTTTATCTTGACATAATATCTCAGAACACCCACCCCTCACACACATGCACGAACTTGACATTGTTTATTTGGTGCACGCTGATATGGGGTATATTCACGCATTCAAACGCCATATTTTATTCATGATTTAGCCAAGTTCTGAGATAATCTTATGAATATCCACGTGTTCATTGAAAATTCCTTATGATGAGCTAATAGATATGGTGTTAGAATAGTAATAGGTATATACAATCCTACTTAAAATAGGAATAGGAATAGTATATAGTGTCTTACTTAGAAAAGGATTGTATTGTAGTGTCCTAGTTGGAAAAGGTGTCTATTGTAGTGTCTATAAATAGGGTCTCTCTGTAATAATGTAGAGACAACAATTCAATAATATTCTTTTTCAATATTTCTCACATGGTATCAGTGTCTCAACGATCTTGGTAGAGAACCAAAGAGCTTCTGCTGTCGGCGAGTGGCTATTACCCATACATGTCGCCCATCTGGCCAATGATTATGTTTACAAAAGTAGGGCCAATGATATATGTATGAACCCCATATTCAGGGGAAGAAAACTCAATCAAACAGGTCACCATGCGTCAATTTTCGGTGACTTTCTAGGGTTGTTTTGTGTCAACCCCATATCCATCGGTATTTGTGTAGCACCATGCCATCTTTTCGGTGACTACTTTCTTATATCTAATTTGTGTAGCACCGCGTCATCTTTCCGGTAACTACTTTTTCATATTTAATTTGTGTAGCACCGTGCCATCTTTCTGATGACTACTTTTTCATAATTAATTTGTGTAGCACCATGCCATCATTCTGGTGACTACTTTCTCATATCTGATTTGTGTAGCACCGTGCCATCATTCTGGTGACTACTTTCTCATATCTTATATGTGTAGCACCGTGTCATCCTTCCGGTGACTATTTTTTCATATTTAATTGTTGTGGCACCGTGCCATCATTCTGGAGACTACTTTCTCATACTTATATGTGTAGCACAGTGCCATCCTTCTGGTGATTACTTTTTTATATTTAATTTGTGTAGCACCGTGCCATCTTTCTAGTGACTACTTTATTTCATATCTGATTTGCGTAGCACCGTGCATCTTTCCGGACTACTTTTCATATTTAATTTGCATAGTACCATGGGCTACTTTATTTCATATCTGATTTGTGTAGTACATGGGATTTTTCCGAACTACTTTCTCATATCTAAGTTGCATAGCACTGTTTTTTCAGTGACTCCTCAGATTTGATTTGCGTAGTTCCATTCGTTTTTCTAGTGACTCCTCAAATCTAATTTGCATAAGGTTGTGCCATCATTCTAATCTTACTCGTATAACTCTCTTTCTCAGTTAGATCGTGCCATGATTCCAACCCTACCCGTATAATTTTATTTCTCAAATTGTGACCATTTCCCGCCATCAAATCAAATACTTCGGCACATGAGCATGTTTAGATTTTGAGCACTTCCGACAACTACTGCATTGTGAAGAAATCTATATGGAGCAACTACCTAATTTTGTTGCTCAGGAGGAGTTTAGTAGCCTTGTATATCGATTACGTAAGTCACTCTATGGTCTGAAACAGCCTTTGCAAGCTTGGTTTGGGAAGTTCAACACTGTAATTTTATCACTCCTTGTTTTATCGGCATTATGCATCAAATTCAGTATTTCATGAGAAGACCAAGCACATTGAGATTAACTGACATTATGCATCAAATTCAGGATTTCATGAGAAGACTAGGCACATTGATATTGACTATCAATTTTGTGAAGTCGAGTGATCAACTTACAAAAATATCTCACCAAACTCCTCATCAGTCCTCATATTAATTATATTTGTAACAAGCTAGATACATATGATTTGTATGCACTAGCTTGAGGGGGAGTTTTAGAATAGTAATAGGTATATACAATTCTACTTAGAATAGGAATAGGATTAGTATATAGTGTCCTACTTAGAAAAGGATTGTATTGTAGTGTCTTAGTTGGAAAAGGTGTCTATTGTAGTGTTTATAAATAGGGTCTCTCTATAATAATGTATAGACAACAATTCAATAATATTCTTTTTCTATATTTCTCACATATGATTAGGATGATTTCAGGCCAAAAACAGCAAGAAAGACCCAAAAGATGGATTAAAGTGCAAAGCAAAGTGTCTCGGACTAAAATGCAACCAATTGGACTGCAACAGAGGAGTTAGTGGGGCGAGGCGGCCTACCGCGCATTGGGCCTCACCCGCACCTGTTCAAAGTGAAGATTCAAAGACTTGATTTTCTTGCGATGATTTTGCAATAATGCACAAAGGTGGCAGGAGTTCGAGATAGACCCCGCATTGCAACCCCGTGAGCCACACGATGGTATCCACACCGCAACCACTTTGTTAACGGACTAAAGTTGAAAAGAAGCTCTTCGAGCTTTCTTTGCATGCTTGAGCGCATCCCCTTAAAGTGGTTCCGAATGACCTTGAGGAAGCCCCGGCGCAGCACCTTTCTCGCTCGAAGGATCTATGAAAAGAACGTCCGCATTGCAACCCCGTGAGCCACACGATGGGATCCACACCGCAACCACTCTGTTAACCGGACTAAAGTTGACCAAGTCAAAGCAAAGTTCAATCGAGATTAGGATTTCAACCTTACTGTTATATATATGTCATTAAGACAATGTTTTAAGGGTTGCAAATTATTCTCAAGGATTAGATATTGTCAGTAGAAGTTAGGGATTACTCATAGCATAGAAGATTCATTATTCTTCAGTTTTTAAGATTTAATTATAGTGTCTTAATAGATTGTTGTGGAATGAACATGATACTCTAGCAAGAGTTATTAATCAAAGGTGTTGTTTACTTTCTTTTACATTAATGTTCTTTAGTAGTTTAAATTATAATAGTTATTATTTACAACTAGATATGAGTAGCTAAACTCATAACTAGGGTTATGGAATTTAGAGTAGGAATGACGATAATAGATTCTTTACACTAAAATCTTCTCAGGAAGGGTTGATCCTTGTGTATTAAGGTTCTTTCGTAAAGATTGTTTTTAAATGGTTGCAAACATTAAGAACTTGTATGTAATCTGACTTGCTTGACAAAAGAAATTAAGGTTAGGAAAAAGGATCATTAATAGGGATTTGGAGTTTTCAATCTCCATATAATAGTTTGAGCTAGAGATAGAATAGCTAACCTGAAGCTTTTGGTGAATGGACAAATTAATTCGACACCCAAGTGCTAGCAAGGACATAGGGTGATATTCTCTTAATTGGGCCGAGAGATTTTAGGAGACATAGTTTCGTCAGTTTTGCAATGAAGAGGAACAAAAATGGTTGCTTTCCAATCAAGCACTTGGAAGTTTTCGTGTCCCTCAAGAGTCTAAAGAGAACTTTACTCTACTGGAGAGAATCGTTAATTGTCACAGTCATATACAATAATTTAGTTGGAACTATTTATTTGTTACAATTGTATGTTTCTTCACTTCTTAATACACCAAGCATATTTTACCTCAATTAGTTTTTTTTTTTCATTTAATGTGCAGTGGATATTTGTTCTAATTGTGTGTTTCTTCTTTTACATGCTAAATTTATTTAAAAAGAATTAACTGAAACTCTATTATCTTTAGTCAAATAAAAAGTTTTAGCCTAACTAATGGAATTCCAAGTGTGTATTTGTTTTGTTTCTTCTTTAGATACAATGCATATTTATTCTAATTGTGTATCTTTTTCTTTATCTAGCCAAATCTATAGAAAAGAAACTTGGCTAGACCGCATGTTTTTAGCCATCTAAAAAGGTTTTACCCGAAATAATGGAGATTCGAATTATTTTTCTTTTTATTTCATATTTAGATGCAAAGACCATTTATTACAACTGTGTACATTTTCTTTTTCGAGAAATATCTGCAAATCAAAATTTAGCGCTCTATTATTTTATGCCAAATACAAGTTCAAAATAGTAAATATTCATTTGTGTATTTCTTTTTATTTCATCTTTTTTTATGACTGGTGTTCGGGCTAGCTTTCGTGCACCTCACTAATTCTACGTGATCCCTACCACCTACCACCAGCAACAGGTAGCAGGTAACTTTGTCCACCAATGATAGGATAGATAGGAAGAATCACCTAGTGATTTTTGTCTCCGATTTCTTATTATTTCATCTTTAATGCAATGAACTGGCATTTCCTCTTTATCAGGCCAAAAAAGAAAGAATTTGGGTGACACTCCATTATGTTTAGTTAAATAAAAAGATTAGCTTAAACAATGGAATTCCAAACGAAACCATCATAAGCCAGCCAACAAGCAAAATGAGTTCTCATTCACGAATAACTAGGTTTTTACAAATTTGTCCCCAGGAAATGATCCAAAACATTAATGCATAAAGCTCATCTTGTTTAAGACAACCATAACCACCCATCTTGATCATCACTTCATTTTGTAAAGGGACATGTAAAAGTGTGAAATTCTAATGCTACAAACCGTATTCTTCTACCTAATTTCTAAGCGTATCGAAGTCCCGGGACTCCATTGCGGCATTAAGTAAGGAGTTGGAGAATAGTTTACCCGCATTGGCATTTCTAAGAAAATGATAGACTTTGAAAGAAAGCTTGTCTATCCCCTTAGAAGAATAAGGGTCGTAGGGATAGGACTAATAAAGTCAAGCCTTATCTTAATCTTGCAAGTCTTTTTGTGTGCATGTCTGCTTTCTTGTTCTCAAGTGCTACATAACAGCTTTTCAACGCATTACCTAGTCTAATAACTTATCTTAGTCTGCTTTTTAGGTTCTTGCACCTTATCCACCTTATTGAGGCAATTACCAGTCAACGGTAGTTGGAATGTGATTTTTGCCTTCTTATCCAAATCTATCAACACTTTCTCATCTCGTGCAAAGCGCTAACTATCTGAAAGAGGGTACGGAGTTGATCCTCAAACCGTAAGGATGCAGCTCATCCTTGGTGAAAGAGAGCACAAATAGTAAATCAAAGCTTCAACCCTCATGGCTCCAATTTCTGATTTCCTTATTCTCAAGTTTCCTAGCTTCTATAATTTGTAACTCCATTTAGCCAAAATTCTCTTTGGGTTCCTTTTTTCTTCAAAAATTGGAGGCCTTAAGCCCTTTACCACCATGATTTTTGTGGATTCTACAAGTGTGATAAATAATCAAAAAGCACTGAATTTTCACGACAATCTTATATGTTAGTAAAGACGCCAGAAACTGTTTTTTCTTCTCTTTTTTTTTTTGGGTCACTCAAACATTTAGTCCATAGAGCCTAAAATGAAGCAAAAGACATAACCCATATGGGTTTTGACACGAAATGCAAAAATTCTCCAA
Organism: Solanum etuberosum; assembly: GCA_029582245.1. Classification (NCBI taxonomy): domain Eukaryota; kingdom Viridiplantae; phylum Streptophyta; class Magnoliopsida; order Solanales; family Solanaceae; genus Solanum; species Solanum etuberosum. The sequence goes on from JAJONR010001645.1 coordinate 89,732, forward strand.
CTTTAAACACATATTGACTGCACGTGATAGGCTAATTGGTTTCAAACTCGTAGGTTGTGGAAAGAACCAACTCAACAAACAAGCCACTATATTGTGGACCAAACAGGAAGACAATACTCAGAGGCTAAAGTGATTAGATATTTCCAAAATAACTCCAAGACTTTGCCATTTATGAACATCCAATAACTTCTCAACCTCTCATCTCCAATTTACGCTGAAAACTGTTTATGTAATACCAGATTAATTAAAGATTTTTCATAGACAACTATCATGCTATTCTAAAACATTATTTGTAGAACAATTTCAATCATTGTCAGGAAGCTCGTGTACTTATCAAAATTCAATTAAGCCTCCAGTAAAGCATTTATAGCATTCCAATAAAGGCTTGTGAGCTCACATCTAAAATACAAATCACTTCTCTTAGGTGCTAAACATCGACCAAGCTCAACAATGGATTGCCTTCCATATATTTCATAACATGTTTTTCCCGAAAATATGGGCATGTCCTTTACCAGCTATGAAGAAGCATATGTCTACAATCTTGAGCTCTTATCTTTTACCCAATGAGTAATTTAAGTTGACATTGCACAACTACAGAAGGCTCAAATTTCACAATAACAGCAGTAAAGAGGATGCAATGTTGAAAAGTGAGGCTTGAGCCAAATAATTGATCCACAGCTTCTGGGTGTCTATTTACGAATTTGATTCTAGAAGGGCTCCCAATAACCTTTATTTCCACCTTTAAGTAACGTAGCAATCTGTTATGTTCGCTATATTACATTATGTTTCAAAAGAATACAATAGGCAAAAACAATAACATGTAACTAACCTGTTCTGCTTAAAGCATTCAAATCCATATATATCCAAAACTCCAATTTGTATCAGGGAATCAGGATCTTGCCCAACAGATCTGTTGATTTTTTCAACTAACCTGAAACAAGCAAGCGATGTACAATACTCTTATATAATCAACTTATATAAGTAGAACATTGACTATTGGATGCCGTAAAGGATTTTGGGTTACCAATCGAATAATTGGGCATAAACAGTCTTCGCTAAAGTATCACGTCCTGCAACAGCAGCACCACAATCAAGAGCCTTAATGATGATTCCTTCGTAAGTTTGAATTGATCTTGTACAAAGTGTGGTCACCAACAGTTGTACGTCACACCTTTAAAGAAAGAGGAATTGGGGATCAGTTGGACTGTCAAGACGTTAAGTAAAACAGGAAACTTAACACCCTTATAAAGCAATACGACAGAACTTGAAAGGTTTCAAATAATATCAATTCTGAAGTCCCAAGACAAGAAATGTAAAGAAGGTAAAGATAAACAGAAGTCAGCAATCCCTCAAGGCGATACAAATACCACTAAATCCAAGCATGGTGAATAAGGGAGACCAGTCTTACAGTTCAACAAAACTCCAGTTACCAACCCTCTTTTTGAGAGTTCTGAGTTTGAATCTTCACATCCCCTAGGCTACATTTTTTGAAAAATTAAATTTTTATCAAGCAAAAGTTAAAATAAAAACCCATAAATTAGTCCTATCCTATAAGACAACATACACAGTGCTATCCTTTCCTAAATATTTTTTCTAAGATGTCTTAAAATCAGGAATAATGCCAATACAGAACAGAAAAGCAAGAAAAAAAATGAAGAGCTATTGCAATAACTATTGAAGATGACATATTCATTATAACGAATTGCCAACTACATAAAACAGAGAGACATATTGAGTGTACCGCAACCATTTCATCGATACAAACTGTACAAATCAAAATTGAGTAATGAAAATTATTCTAAGAGAAAAAAAGCATCGTTAGCTGAGAGCCGAAGAAGCTTAAGAGAGCGGGCAATATATAATTATTTGTCAAGGGAGAAAGATCATCAAAGAGATGATAAAGGACATGATAATCATTCATCAACCAGCAAAATCATCAGCAAATCAGAGAAACAAAAAGCTTAAATGTGTTGCCAGGAAGAGGAGGAGGAGAAGAAGAACCACTTACTTAAAAAGCTTAGCAGCCATCTGTAAATGAGACCTAGACTTTTCATCTTTTATAACTGATGAATCATGTTCTTTGCCCGGAGAGAATTCTATGTTTCCTAGATGTAGAATGGCTGCCAAGGTACGAAATATTGCTTCCTGTTATTAAAATAACGATGCAATGTAGTAATTAGTGAAGTAGAATAGGAATGCTACTAAATACAGAAATACTGATTAGGATAACAAACTACAGTTGCAGAACCTGTTCCTCCTGACTAATTCCAACAATATCCATAGCTCTCCTTGTCTTGGTATACTCCTCAGCATTGCTAACTCCATCTAGCTCATAGGTTTTGCTCTGGTTCAAGTAGTGAAAGTCACTAGGATGACCCAGCTTGTATTTCTCAGCATCCTGAAGAAGTAAGAACATAGAAAGGAAATAACCTTAAACTTTCTCTGATGGTCAAATCGCATAAATTGGCCACTTAGAACAATTTAAATGTGCACATCAATGTCACCACATTGAAGTTAATACACTCACAAGGAAAAGAATATTAGAACACACATTTCACCTAGGACATGAAGAATATCATGAATCAAACATCATAACTGAGCACATGGAGGGTAGAAAATACCATTCCAGATGCACATAATTGATAAAAGCAGTGATAATTCCTCTCTGGATCTGTTAGCTGAACAACACGAGATCTCTCCAGAAGATAAGTCCGAATTGCAGCTCCAGATATTCTACCACTTGCATCAAATTGGATCTCAACAAACTTGCCAAAACGACTGCAAGAAACAAGGATAAGAGGCATTAATCATAATTCAATAGACCTCAAGAACAATTTCCCCATGTTCGATATCACTTTACTGAATAAGTATGAGTTCAAAGATTCCAACAAACTAGAAATAACCAGTTTCATTGTAAGAAAATGAAAGACAAGACAAGCAGAGATTCCATATAAAGGACAAAACAATGCTCTTAAAAAAGACAACAAAACCACCTTTACTGCTGAAATAATGAACATCACTGATTGCATCAAACGATACATGTTAGCAAGACCACCATTAGTAGTTGAAAACACACCTTGAATTGTCATTCCTAATAGTACGTGCATTGCCAAAGGCCTCCAGCAATGGGTTAGACTAGACCAAAAATGAAAAAGGATTAAGAATTAGCAACATCAACTTTTTGAACTGCAAAATAATCAACCAAATTCAACCATCAATGGAACTTGCAAAAAAAAAACAGAAAAATGGGGGGGAAAAAGAATCTCACTACAGTGAAGGAAAACACTGAAAAAAGAACCATGAGGATGATCTCCAAGCAACAAGTATTGAGTTAGCGATCACGACCTAATTCACATTAGAACTTGATTTGACGATGACAGAAAACTAGGCTAGAAACTAATTGTAGCAATGAAAGTAAAGGACACTACAATTTATTCAACGAGCTTTCGAGTGTCATATGCATATTGGATGAAGAAAGAATACAGTTAATTCACGTGTAAGAGGAAGGTTGATTCTTGGTATGGTAATAGAATAAGATGTTTGGTTCTTTATATCTGGAAAAGGAAGGATGCCGTCCCTCCCAGTCTGAGCCACATTAGCTTCCTGACGGGAACATTCATTATTGCATGCAGATCTATCATGAAGCGACCAACAGGTTTCTCTCATATGACATCCCCCAACACCATATGTGAAATGCTTTGACCTCTATTCTTTTCTTTCGTGGGTGCATTCTGCAAACTGTTAGACCCAACCGCCATCCAATAAGTTTCTGGAGATGTTACCTCGGGTGCAATTGAGATGCATAGAAGTCTGGACGAAAACATCCTCCAAAGTAACAATAGATGGACTATTGAGAATTCATCTAAAACTGAGCTATGATCCAATCTCAGTCAGATGAGAGCAAAAACCATAGAGGATATGTCTTTTTATTTCTCCTTATCAGTGTTCTTCAAGCGCGCGTAAGCCCTAAAGCAAGGCTCAAAACGTGTTGTAACATTTTTCCTCGCTTAATGTGGTTTTGCGAAGTACGTGATTTTTTATAATATCACGAACTAAGGAGGCACAAACCCCTCATGAATATGGATACTGTGAAAGTATATAACAAGCCTTTAGCCAGAAGTCAAGCCTCTCAAACAATTCAAAATTGAAAATGGGCATAGAAAACAAGTTATTGAGTGATTCATAGTGAAGGAAAAAAACCCCAATATATTATACTTGGTAGTGCACTGCATGCAACTATAGCGGATCTAAGAAAGGAATTTATTTACAAGAAGAAGAAGAAACTTGTCAAATTGGAAATAGGACGGTCTCAATTTGGAGAAGGAATGGATTAACGAACGCAATGACATGTTAGAGTCAATAAATGATAATAAAGGTATTTATACTGCCAAATCTAGCTATAAAATTACCCTTCGGGGTGGCCGAGTGGATTGAGCTTGGGACTTCCATGTTGGAGGTCTCAAGTTCGAAACCCCTTGCCAGCGAAAGCAAGGGGTTTGCCTTCTGGGTCGAGCTCGTCGCACCAGGCAAGCCAGGTGCGGGTTACCTCTCCGATGTGGTTTGCGAGCTATTGCATAGGAACGGGGGTTTTACCCTGTGCGCACCCAAAGGATAGCGGCTGCGGGTTTCCCTTGTCATCAAAAGAAAAAAAAATCTAGCTATAAAATTTTATTTTCTATACAACAGGGAGAGGTGACTGTATAAGGCAATCTGGGAAAGCCAGGCACCTCCTAAGGTGGCACACTTTTGGTGGATTGCAATCAATAAAATTTGCCTCTCACGGGATAACCTAATGAAGTGGAGTATTTTACTGTAAAATAGATGTCATATGTGTGAAGTTGAAGAAAAAACTATAGCTAGTTTCCTCCATAGCTCATGAAGAATGTTATCTGTACTCTGACCCAATTGAAAGCTGCACTTTCTTGGTGTTTGGTGAATAATAAGTCATACCTGACTGCTACTTTCAAGTTCTTTTTTAATATTAAAAATAAAAGTTGCTCTCACTAACAGAGACAACAATAGTCCTTGAAAAAATAGTACATGAGATGAAGTAATTGAAAAAGACATTCTAATGAAGCTAATAGATCACCAAGCAATCAGTCTTAGTGGGAGACGCTCTATGTCGACATGCCGAACAAAAATTGACACCCTTCTAAGAAAATAATAGAATGGAACCTAATAATTGAAATTCCTAAAGTTGCAAACAGAATCACCATTGATGTTTTGCCTATAAAACAAGTAAGCAGCAGTACCTCGAGAACTTGTTGTTCAACTGTTCGGTCATCAGCAGCAGCACGACCACCAACATAGGTAAGGTATTGCATTATCAACTTTGTGGTCTCTGTTTTCCCTGCTCCACTTTCGCCGCTAACCAATATAGATTGGCTTTGGTTCTCAGACATCATAGCCCTAACAAGGAAAATTTGAGCAAAAACAAATCACTAATTGATTCACTTTAGGTAAACGTCACCAGATCCCCAAATGACAAGTCAACAAACCTGTACGATGCATCAGCCACAGCAAACACATGAGGGCTAAGCTCACCGAACGGAGCTCCTTTATATTGCTCCATCATGTGTACATTGTACAGATGTGGAAGTTTAGTGAATGGATTGACAGCTATTAAGATGCTTCCTGTATATGTCTATTTAAGGAAAAAAGGGGGAAATCAATTATGTTGCAACGCACCCTGTAGGATGATGGTGTTAGAGCATATGAGAAAATGGTTATTTAAGCTAATGAAGACAAAAAATGCACCTGATGAAACCCAACCAGGCGAACGATGATTCTTAAATAACGCACGTAATTTGATGACAGTAGCTTTTGGTTCAACATTTAGGTAAGCACAACATATGTCAAAATCCATGATCAAGATATTTTAGAAGCAGTCACAGGAAATAGCTTTCATTCTTTCCTCACCAAAATATTATCAAGGATATACTTTTAGCAAATATTGCAAACACACTGCAGTGGTGTAGGGGCAAAAATCAATCTGCTATAGTGAATAAAAGTCAATAAAGTGTCTTAATACCCATTTTAGTCGAATAACAAAGTGACATTCAGAACAAGGTAGATTTACTATTCATCTATCGGAGCCAACGTAGAACCCGGAACTATACCAAAATTGGCACTGGTTGATACTGGAATTTAATTATCTTATTGCTAGAACTCTAAATGGATCATAAAAGGAACTATTTTAGCAAACTTTATTTACTTCTTTTTTGTACATGGACATCACAAAGAATCACACTGCTTCAAGAAATAAGATAAGGAACCTTTATTTTAATTGTGATGCATTTTTGTTTTCCTTCCTCCTTCAAACCAAACACTATACAATCAGTTGCGGCACCCCACCCCCCAACTTCTGCCTCTATCAGGAGACTACACCCGTCCCCCTGCTCCACGCCCAAAGCATCCTTCTTAAAACAGTAATTAATGCTAGAAGTGGCATCTTAACTATGTGTAGACATGAACACTCTTATCAATAAAAAGATCCTAGCTTTTTCTTAATTTATACAATTGGAAGATATTGTGTATATAAAAAGAAATACCAAGGATTATAAATTCACAACTCACATAAATTTCATTAAGACCATATCTTCTCTGAAGATTGTCTAAAACTCCAGGCTCATTCAAATAAGTCAATTTGGTCATATCATCAACTCCTCCATGGTCTGCCTCTTCATCCCTTGGATACAGCTTCTCCGGTAATGCCAATACCTAAAAAAACAAAATTCACTCGCATTTTCCATCAACCCATTTGACCAAAATTAATAAAGAAAATTCAAAACGAGTGTTCGTCTCACTTTCTTGCCATATTCAGTAACAACTTGGACTTGTTTACCGATAAAATCAGTCACTTGAGCAGCAACCCAAGCGGAACTTTTGTCTTCGACCCATACATTAGAACCCTTTCGCAGTGTCATATTTTGGGTTTGGATTAGCTAGAAGTGGCATGAAACAAGAAGAACAACTGGTTTGAGTGAAAATTTGGGGATTTTTCGGATTTGAAATTTGAAATTTGAAATTGCTTTCAGCAATAAGCAAAACCCTAGAGAGAGAAGAAAAAAGGACGATAACAACGAAGAAGAAGAGGTTGATTTTTTCAGCTTCCCGCCCTAAAACCAAAAATGGAGAATCTGACAGAGTCCAAATTTTTGGGCTTCAGTTCCCCAGCGTTATCTTAAGAATATTTACTAAATGGGGAACTTATAGTTCCTCATTTACACTTTGAGGTACTATTTTTTCAAAACTTTCTTATTTTGGGATTGAATTGCATGTGGATTTAAGCACCTATTATGAGTTTATGACCATACTTGTGATCTTGTGGATGGCAACCTAAATCATACTTCATTCTCTAGGGTATTTTAACTTTTATATTTAATCAAAATAAATTTTTGACTAATTAAGAAAGTATTAATTGTTCTCTTTCAAATTTATTTATCTTTCCTTAGATAAATGACTTTGGGCATAAATAACTAAAAGACATCATATTAGGTATGCGTTTGGCTCATTATTTCATATAATGAGATGAAATTCCAAATTCTCTAAAAAAAATCATGATTTGGGATTTTTGAAATACCAAAATTGACCCACAAAGTTTATATTTTGTAAAAAAAAAACACAATTAATTTATATATATCTACTAGACATTTATTTCATATGTAAATAAAATTTATTATTCATATTGTTACTTTTTAAACCATTTATATCTCATAGAACAATTATTCTCGTTAATATAAAAAAATTGTTTGCTTCAAATCAATTCTTAATTTACCATTTATATTCACCAAATTTATTGTTTTTAATCAAATTTATTACTACTTCATTCAAATCAATGTTTAATAATAATAAAAAGTCATCATTATATTGAGTGGACAAGACTAATTACTGTGACGTTAATTGAACAAATATTTTTCTTAGCTACTAACAACTTGAACACTAAAATTTATGTTCAATTTATTTTTTATTAAATTAAGGTTTGACAATAAATGTTGTATTTTTTAGAATAGCTTTGTGATAATGTATTATGCGATTTTATAAATTTTTGCTTATTTGGTAAGATTTTATAGAGAATTGGGACAATTTTAATAGTTTTACAACTTATGATTTTTTATGTTTATGAGAAAACATACAATATAAAAAGTCCAAACTGCATGTCCAAACAAAACTTCAACTTCATCTCATGATTTCATATTATGATTTGATTTCATAATTTTGAATCGTGATTTCATATCACATGGCCAAACGAACCCTTAAATAAGTAAGGATAACTTAGTAGGCATTTGGACATGCGATTTGAAATTGGTAAAACCTCGCTAAACTAATATAAATGAGACCATGAAATATTATTATTTTGTAAAGGTATTATTTAATCGATAAATTAATATTTATTAATTTAAAGAATGTTTTGAGATTCAATGAAGGTTACTTTTGATTACATCAAAATTATTGTATCTTACTAATTTATGTATCATATTTATTGAATTCACATAAAAAAAAGTATTATACATAAAGTACAATGAATACATCAAAATCATTGTATCTTACTAAATTATATATCATATATTTTGAATTCATAGAAAAAAATAAATGTATGTGTATCTTTATCCCCCCAAAAAAGTACAATGTGTGTGTATAATTCATTGTAATATATTTTTTTGTTAATGATTTATTGTAAAATAAATTCAAGAATACAGTGATTCATTGTAAAAATAAATTCATTATACATAATGTTCATTGTTTCTTAATAATCATATATTATTCATTGTATCTTTATTAAAAACATCAATGTATGATGGTGAGAGAATAACTATATAAGCAATATATGAAATTTCTTGAAACTATATCCAAACATGGTTTCTCATTTAAAAGGTGACAAAATCAACAATGACATATCAAATAAGTAAAGCATCATGTGAGTATAAAAGAAATCATTCCACGTGCACTCAAAAAGATTTGCAGTCGTGTCAACACCAAAACTTTTGGATGCAATAAGAAAAGTTAGAGATGAGTTTTAACTAGATTTAAATTTTGACAAAAACAAAACACATAAAATTGTATTTCACTAAATTGTCTTAGAAATATTTCTATTTTTAAAGAATTATTAATTTATAATATTAATGTGACTATATATTTATATAGGGGTCTTCTAAAAGTATATCATTTTATTATCTTATTGAAATGGGTGATTTTTTTCTTGGCTCAAGTTGGAACTGGAGGAAAATATTGTCTTAGAGAAATTATTAATTTACCGAATATTAATTAAGTGAGATTTTACTAGGATGACAACCTAAATATTCATACTTCATTCTATAGGGTATTTTTAACTTTTATATTTAATCAAAATAAATGATTTTTTGCCTAAATTAGAGAGTATTAATTGTTCTCTTTCAAATTTATCCTTCATTCCTTGGATAAATGAGGTTGGACATAACCAAGACATCATATTAAATTATATTTATATAAGAGTCTTTTAACAATATATTATTTTATTATCTTATTGAAATTGGTGATTTTTTTCATTGGCTCAAGTCAGAACTGTAGGAAAATATTGTCTTAGAAAAATTATTAATTTACCGAATATTAATTTAGTGAGATTTTACTAGGATGACAACCTAAATATTCATACTTCATTCTATAGGGTATTTTTAAATTTTAACTTTTATATTTAATCAAAATAAATGTTTTTTTTTTCAAATTAGAGAGTATTAATTGTTCTCTTTCAAAATTATCCTTCCTTCCTTCCTTAGATAAATGAGGTTGGATATAACCAAGACATCATATTAAATAATATTTATATAGGGGTCTTCTAACAATATATTATTCTATTATCTTATTAAAATTGGTGATTTTTTTCATTGGCTCAAGTCAGAACTGTAGAAAAATATTGTCTTAGAAAGATTATTAATTTATCGAATATTAATTTAATGAGATTTTACTAGGATGACAACCTAAATATTCCTACTTCATTCTATAGGGTATTTTTAAATTTTAACTTTTATATTTAATCAAAATAAATGTTTTTTTGCCTAAATAAGAGAGCATTAGTTGTTCTCTTTCAAATTTATCCTTCCTTCCTTAATTAGATAAATGAGGTTGGACATAACCAAAACATCTTATAAATAAGTAAGAACAACTTAGTAGGCATTTGGACCTGTGATTCAGGATAGTAATTTTAAATTAATGTTTGGCATGCGACTTTGAATTATGATTTCAAATTTCAAATATCAAATTTTCATTAAAAACATGAAATTTGGGATTTCAATTTGTGATATCAAAATTTTTAAAATGTAAGACTTGACTCATAAGTTTATATTTTGTAAAAAAAAAAATGTTCATCGTGAAGAAATTGTTCGTATCATAAAAGAAATTATATTAAGAATAATTAGTTGCTACTATTGTTAATTAGTGTATCTCTGTAAAATTATGTATATTTAAAAATATGTAATCGCAAATCATTATTTATAAAAGAAACATGGAGATATGTGATTTATTATCAAATGGTGTCTTAGGATATTCCTGTATTTGCTTATGAACTACAATTTTCCCATTTGGTAAGATTGTATAAGAATTGTAATTTTTTTGATAGTTTCAAAACTCGTGGGTTTTCATGTTATGAAAAAAAAAGTTACAACTCAAGAAATTCAAATGAGTAAATTCCTTAGATAGTCACCCATGTTTGGGAATTTGTCAAGTAATATCACTTTTGTTTCTTTTAGGACCACAATATCAGTCAACTATATATATTTTCTTCAGAGTATACTTATCTCCCCTAATGGGCAGGTCACATTATCATTATTTTTAACAATTTCTTTTTAGAAATACAATAAAAGTATGTTTAATGTCTCTGTAAACAACTTCTTTTGTATTCAATTGGAGCAATTACCTCATTTTCGAATTTTATAAAAGATAATCAAATTTTAAACTAAAATTAACGAATATTTATTTGTCAAAAATTTTAAAAAATAAATTATAAAAAAATTACAAGTAAAGAATATAAGTAAGTAAAATTCACAGACTAATTTACTAACAAAATTATAAAAAATGATAATTCGTATCGAAATTGAACTATATGTTCCATCCTGTAAAAGTTCTAATACGTAATATTTATTTAAAAGAGCCTTATATCTATCTATTCTTCCAACCGTATCAATCTGCTTTAGCTTGAACATAAAAAAAGTTTTTTTGAATCTTGTGATTTTAAATCAAAATATATGTCAAATATACTAAAATGTTGTACTTCAAACATGTCATGTGAAAAACTGAAATTAAAAAGTTGCTAAAAAAAAGAAAAAAATTTAACGGATTAAAAAAATTAGGATAAATAAGTTTAAACAAATGAAGTATTTGATTTTTATCAAGGTAAAATAATCAAAAATAAAAATTTGACTTGATAATAGTAGTTCAACGGAATACATACATTGTAAAACTAAAAGTGTAGCTTATCATATATATATATATATATAAAATATTTTGATATCATAACTAAAAAGTTGTGTACTAATAATATTTAATTTAATGTACTCAAATAAATATGATCATAAATTTTTATAATTAGTTTTTAAAAATATTGACAAATAAATAATAGTTAATTTTAATTTAAAATTTTATTACCTTTTATAAAATTCAATAATGGTGTAAATGCTTTAATTACATACCTAAAAGAATTTGCGTATAGAGACATCAAACAAACTTTTATTAAATTGTTTAAAAAAATGCGACATGGCATCTCATTAGGAGAGAGGAGTATATTTTGAGGAATATATGAATAGTAGAGTGATATTGTGGTCCTAAAAGAAACAAAAGTGATATTATCGGACAAATTCTCAAATATAGGTGACAATCTAATGAATTTACTCAAAATTTAAATTGCATGTTCAAATAAAAAAAATTCTACTTCATTTCATACCTAAATGGGGCCTTAATGAAACACCTTTTACTTTCTAGGGCGAGTGAAATTCTTAATGGGGTGTCTAAACTAAAAACACATTATAATATGTGTTGGAGGAAAGATTCGGTAACGACTTGTTTCCGTCGTTATGGAAAAGCCAATGGGGAAAGAATTTGGACCAAAAAACTTTTGAGTAGTGACTTAGAAAATTCTAGCCTAGGCCAGACTTGAATGAAATCTGAGTAATGAACGGGGAGTTTAATTATAAATTTGATCACATGAGTGGATAGCCAAGACGTTAAGGAGTCTGTACGGCTTTACGAAATCGAATTCAGGCGAGTAGAACTCCCGAAACTAATCTTAACGTGAAAGGGTAGTTTTTAAACGTCAATGATTGAAGGTGTGTTGCGAAATGGGGGCTTGAAACTCAAATTCTGACTTTCTGTCTCCGTGCAAGCCGCCAGGGCGGGATTAGTTCCGCCAGGGCGGGGCCGCTGTGGCGGGTTGGTCCCGCTGTAGCTGGACAGTCGCGACTTAAATCGGGGGTAAAACCCCAAAATTGTTATTTTCTGCAAAATCTCGTTCTTAAGAGCTAAGGGACGATCCAGGGTGATTTCTTGACAGTTTTCCACAATTTCTAGTGCTAAAAGTAAGATAATTACTCCCCTAATCCGTATTTCGATTCATAGAACTTAGAATCTTGAGTATTTATCATTGGGGGAGGGTTTTGGCCTGAAGTTAATGATGGAAAAAGCCCTAGTTGAGTATTGGAATCTTGGGATTGGCCTAGGATTGATAGTTTGATTATTATCCGGGTAAATTAGGCCTTGTTTATTGATCCTTGCATTATTTAACTGTTTTAGACTAAGAACAAGCTGAAAGAATCCGGAAAGAAAAGGCTCAGGAGTCTTAGGAGGGTTCAAGCTTGGTTTTGAGGTAGGTGATAGTTTGATTTCTTGTTTGTGTGATATATGCCGGTTAATTGCTTCATTGTATGCATGCATGTATGTGAATAAGGAATTGTAAATCAAATCTAATGCAAATGAGAATATATGAACAATTAAATGCCATGAACCCATTACTTGATTGTATGACTATGAGCATTGTTCATTATGGGTGTGATTGTAATTGTGGTTGTGATGACTGGATCGGATGTCACGTTTCGATAATATATTGAATCGGGTGTCACGTTCCGACACATATATTGGATCAGGTGTCATGTTCCGACACATATATTGGATCGGGTGTCACGTTTCGACACATGTATATTGGATCGGGTGTCACGTTCCGACACACTAACAGTTTGGGTGTGGGTTCCATGAGAGGACCACTTGTGATTATTACATTCATATATGTCAGTCAGTGATATGGAGAAATTGTATGTTGCTCCTAAAATGATAACTGAGTTATGCATTTTTGTACGTGTGTGTTTACTGTGTTGTAATTGCTTGCGTGTATTTCACTTACTGGAGTGGCTGCGTGATCCTACCAGTACACTGTGGTTGTGTACTAATACTGCACTTACTCGTTCTTTGTTGAGTACAGGGCATCTTCAGGCGGCTACCGACAGACCTCAGTTAGGAGATCACTGTTCGAGACTGGATTCAAGGGTGAGCAAGTTTTTCCAGGCTGCCATGGGTTTTCTATTTGTTTAGTTTATTCTTTCGGACTCAGACTATATAGTTAGGCTTATTCGTATGATTAGTTTCGGGGTTGTACCCCTTTTTCTTAGACTTGTTGGTTAACAGAGTTTTGGTACAATGACTTTTAAGTTCTAGGGTTTGAACTTCCGCAATAGTTTGTTTAATCGTTTATTTTAAATCTTTGGAGTTTATGGGAACTCCGTTTTTATCCATCATTTAAACCTGCTTCTATATCTTTAAATGCTTAGTTTGTCGTTAAAATTTCTTAGTCGGGTTGTAGTAACGGTTCTCCCACCAGAGGGTTAGTGTGAGTGCCAATCACGACGGTCTGGTTCGTGACAAAGTTGGTATCAGAGCCTTAGGTTCGTTGATCTCATTATACCAAAACAAGTCTAGTAGAGTCTTGCGGAACTGTACGTAGACGTCTGTACTTTTCTTCGAGAGGCTATAGGACTTTAGGAAAACTCATTTCTTTCTTTCTTTCGTGTTATTACTTGAATCCAATTGGTATCTAGGTGATACAAATTAGTATATTTCCTCCTTCACTCTATGGTCAGAACTAGAGCAACAAAAGTGGTAACACCAACACTAGCAAGAGAGGATGCGTCCTTCCAAATAAGCATGTTTTTCCGATTCAATGTGGGCATGTAATGACTAGTGACAAACATGAGGTTTCTATTATGTTCTTAAGGTTGAAACCTTCATTCTTCATGGGTACTGAATCCTAAGATTTTTGTGATTTTCTTGTTGATTGTCATGAGATGCTTCATAAGATGGATAAGTTAGAGTGATTTGGTGTTGAGTTTATGATATACCTGTTCAAGGGAGACGCCAAAATGTGGTGGTGGTCTCATGTTGAGTGCCGACTAGTAAATGCACTACTCATGACTTGAAAAATATTTTATGATTTTTTTATGGAGAAGTATATACCCTGAACCTTGAGGGATAGGAGGAGAGATGAGTTTCTGAATATAGAGCAACATAATATATTTTGTTGCAGCCTATAAGGCCAAATTTTGTGTTTCATCCTAATATGGTACTCCATTTTGCTTTAGTCAAAAAGAGCAAATTCGTCGCTTTATGAAGGGATTAAGGTCAGATTTGCAGATTCATGCTTATAGAGGCTGCTTCAGCAAAATCTTCTCAGGAAGTGGTTGATTTTGTGACAGAGGTAAAAGAGGGTGAAGTCAGAAGACTTTGCCAAGGTGATAACATTCAAGAAGTTTTGTAAGGGACGGCTAGATAATGAACACCATTACTTTGGAAAATGCATTTAGTATTGTTGTCATAACATGTATGGGTTGCTTAGTAAATGATGAAATTATGTTGCGACAATTGAGGTTAGAATCTCTACTACTATTTCCTAGATTGAGTGTATATCAAAGAGGGTCATGATACGACTACTCCAATAGCAGCGATGCTTACTTGGTTAAGTTATTAAGTGTGTTACGATTATGGAAAACCCGGACATATGAGGAGAGATTGTCCCCATCCATGCATGTCTGACCCTGTGCCGTAGCAGAACCAGAGTAGTGGTACCCGCGGGCAACGGTAATAATGGTAGAGGGCGTCCACAAAGTGGCCGAGTAGGGAATCAACGAGGCCGTGGAGGCCGGGGAAATGGTAATACAGGTAGGGGAGCAGTGCAGCCAGGTAAGGAGGTTGCCCGTCAAGATGACAGGGCTTATTTTTATGCCTTTCCGGGTAAGACCGAGGTTGAGGCGTCTGATACAGTGATCACATGTATTATTCTTGTCTGTGACCGGATGGCTATTGTTTTGTTTAATTTGGATTCTACCTATTCATATGTGTCAGTTCAGTTTGCCTTGTGATTTGATGCGGTTTGTGATGTGCTTGATGCCCCCATCCATGTTTCTACCCCAGTTGGAGAGTCAGTCATAGTCACCCATGTATATCGTACTTGTCCTGTCCTGTTTATGGATTTTCAGACTTGGGTTGATTTGGTTATTCTGGATATGACTGGCTTTGATATAATCTTAGGCATGACTTGGTTGTCCCCATATTATGCTGTGCTTAATTGTATTGTTAAGTCAGTATCTCTAGATATCCTGAGTAGGTAAAGATTAGAGTGGGAAGGGGTGTACAAGCCTAAGCCGGCTAAGGTCATATCTTTCGTGTGGGCTAGGAAACTGGTGGGGCAGGGGTGTTTGGCGTATTTGGCTCATATTCGGGATGTTGATGTTGAGTCTCCCTCCATTGAGTCTATTCCTGTAGTGTCTGAATTCAAGAAAGTGTTTCCTACCGATTTGCCTGGTATGCCTCCGAATAGAGATATAGATTTCTACATTGACTTGGAACCTGACACTCGCCTCATCTCCATTCCTCCTTATCGCATGGCTCCGGCAGAATTGAGACAGCTTAAAGCTCAAATTCAGGAGCTTCTTGATGAAGGTTTCATCCGTCCTAGTGCTTCCTCGTGTGGTGCTCATGTCTTGTTTGTTAAGAAGGAGGATGGTAGTATGAGGACTGGAGATTTTATCTTAAGCCATAAATGAGTGGATTGATACCGGAATGACAAGCTTATGGATAAAGAAAGTCCCATTGAGTATACTTGGGTGAAGGCAATTGAAGATTTTATTAAGAAAGTGCATATAAAATTGGGTTAGTTCTTTGAATTTTATGGGTATACCTGAGTTTGAGGTGTCATGTCGATGAAAAGGTTGACTTCGTAGTGATAGCCAGGGCTAACTGAGCATAATGGTAATAAGAGTTCGTGATGGATTGTGATGGGATGCAACTATATAATAAGATTGTTGGTTAAGCGAATTTTGTATAGTAATCACGACTTGCGAGTATCTAAGGTTGTGGTTTTCTAATATTTGGTGAGTAACGTGGTGGTATGGGAAGTTTTAAGAGATGGTGGGACACCACTCGAATAGAATTTAAAAGAGCTAGAGTCATAATGAAAGAAAAATAGTGGGATGTAGTACAACCTTTAGAGA
>JAJONR010001646.1:0-97171 GCA_029582245.1 Solanum etuberosum
AGTGTTCATGGACCTGATGAATAGTATATTCAGGCCGTATCTAGACTTGTTTGTGATTGTATTTATTGATGATATTTTGGTGTATTCACGTTCAAAAGATGAGCATGCAAATCATCTGCGAGCAGTCCTTCAGGTTCTTCGAGACCGAGAACTTTATGCAAAGTTTTCTAAGTGTGAGTTCTGGTTGGACTCTGTAGATTTCTTAGGCCATATTGTATCAGATGCAGGCATTACAGTTGATACACAAAAGATTGAGGCCATAAAGACTTGGCCCAGAGCCATGACTTCGACTGAGGTTCGTAGTTTCTTAGGGTTAGCTGGGTACTATAAAAGGTTTGTAGAGGGGTTTTATTCACTTTCAGTACCATTCACGAAGCTGACTAAAAAATAAGCTAAGTTCCAGTGCACTGAGGCTTGCGAGCATAGTTTTCAGGTGATGAAGGACATGTTGACATCAGCAGCAGTTCTAGCATTGCCAGAGGGTTTTGAAGGCTATGCGGTGTACTGTGATACTTCTGGTGTTGGGTTGGGATGTGTTCTAATGCAACATGGTAAGGTTATCGCATATGCTTCAAGGCAGTTGAGGAAGCATGAGAAAAACTATCCGACCCATGATTTAGAGTTGGCTGCAGTTGTGCATGCGTTAAAGATCTGGAGAGACTATTTGTATGGTGTTCATGTTGACATCTTCATAGATCATAAAAACCTTCAATATATCTTTAGAAAGAAGGAGTTAAATCTGTGATAGCGTCGATGGCTTGAGTTACTGAAAGACTACGACGTGGATATTTTATATCATCCAGGGAAGGCGAATGTGGTAGACAATGCCCTCATTCGAAAATCTATGGGTAGTTTATCCTATTTAGGTATTGAGAAGCGTGAGCTAGCGCGAGAGCTTCATCAGTTAGCTAGCTTGGGAGTCAGATTATTAGAGGCAGATGATAGTGGGGTCACAATTCAGGACACACCGTATCATCTCGAGTTGTAGAGGTAAAATCACGGAAACAGTAGGATCCTAGCTTGGAGCAACTCACAGCCAAGGCTCAGGATCAGCAGTGTTTAGCATTTGATATAGCAGGAGATGGAGTCCTAAGATATAGAGGTCGATTATGTGTTTCGGATGTTGTAGGGCTTTGATATCAGATTATGGAAGAGGCACATCATTCTCGTTGTTCTATTCACCCTAGTTCGACGAAGATGTACCATTATATTAAGGAGATCTATTGGTGGCACGGGATGATGAAGGACATTGCTGAGTTTGTGGCATAGTGTTCTAACTACCATCAGGTGAAGGTTGAGCACCAAAAGCCCGTTGGGCTAGTCTAGGAGATAGCCATTCCTTTCTGGAAGTGGGAAGCAATTAATATGGATTTTATTACAGGGTTACCTCGATCGCATCGTAAGTTTGACTATATTTGGGTAATTGTTGATAGAATAACAAAATCAGTCCACTTCTTACTAGACATGCTACTTTTATAGCCGAAGACTATGCATGGCTCTATATTAGAGAGATTGTTAGGCTACACGGTGTCCTAATATCTATTATCTCTGATAGAGGAGCACAATTTACCGCTAAATTCTGGAAGTCCTTCTAGAAAGGACTGGGGACACAGGTTAATCTTAGTATAGCCTTTCACCCTCAGACAGATGGCCAGGCTGAGCGCACAATTTTGACACTCAAGGATATGTTACGGGCATGCGCGCTAGACTTCAAGGGAAGTTGGGATGACCACTTGCCTCTTATTGAGTTCGCATATAATAATAGTTATCATTCCAGCATCGGGATGACACCTTATGAGGCTTTGTATGGGTGAAAATGTAGATCCCCCATTGGATGGTTCGAGGTAGGTGAGTCAGGGTTGATTGGACCTGACTTAGTATAACAGAAAGTGGAGTAGGTTAAGCTCATTCGGGAGAGGTTGCTAACAGCTCAAAGACGACAGAAGTCATACTCAGATGTGCGATGAAGGGAATTAGAGTTTTGTGTCGATGACTGGGTATTCTTAAAAGTCTCACCTATGAAGGGTGTTATGAGATTTGGCAAAAAAGGCAAGCTTAGTCCAAGATTCATTGGGCCATACCGGATCCTTCGGAGGGTAGGACGAGTGGCTTATGAGTTAGAATTACCTTCGGGGCTAGAATTTATTCATCAAGTTTTCCATGTATCGATGCTACGGAAGTGCGCAGGAGACCCTTCTCGGGTGTTCCCAGTTGAGGATGTTCAGATCACAGAGGAATTGTCCTACGAGGAAACTCCAGTTGCCATATTAGATCGACAAGTCCGTAAATTCAGGACCAAAGAGGTGGCTTCGGTTAAAGTATTTTGGAGAAACAAGAAGAGGGAAGAGGTGACCTGGGAAACTGAGGATGGCATGAGGTCCAAATATCCTCTCTTGTTTCAAACCCCAGGGTGACGCATATCAGTTTATATTAGTGCAGTGAGGTAAAATACCTATCTGATTTTTTATATTGTTGCTTATTATTCTGGTTGTTGTCGTTGTAGTGTTGCTCGCACTGTTATTGCAGAGCTATAGTGCTTAGCTATTTATGTCGTCCTAGGAGATGCCTAGGTTAGAATTTCTGCGTTTCAGGTTCCTGGATAGTCACATTGACAAAGGATACTCTGCCTAAATTTTGGTAACTCCTAAGGACTTAACCGCGTGACTCAGATTTTTCATTCAAGGAAGAATATTTCTAAGGGGGGAAGGATGTAACACCCCGACTTTTCGAAACGTCTAAATTAACTCGTACCTTCGTGGAAAGACAAAGAGGGTGAGTAATAAATTAAGAATGATGTGGTATGTAATATTTTAAGTGATCAAGGGTTGTATCTCAAGTTTTGAATTTAGGTAAGTGGCAAAATAAAAGTTGGCGAAAGTTAGCGTAAGTTCCTTTTTAAAGATTTCTCTGAAATTTGGGTCAAATGTATCAGAGGTTTTTCCCAATCTATAAAGAGTTATGGGGACCCACTACCAATCAAATCGAAGGTCTACGAGTCTAGTTTCCAACTCATCAAACCGTTTGGTCATACGACTTCAGAATAGAGATATATTCACGTTTTTGCGAGACTGCGCAAGCAGACATGTGAGGTCGGGCCTTAGGTCGGTGGAACTTTTTATATATCTTCTTCTTCGACTTTTGTTCATTTTTTTAGTTAAGAACCTGAAAACTTAGAAAACCCATTTCTAGGATCAAATAAATTATAGATTTTATCGACTTAAGTCCTTGACGAAAGTTGTTCTATGCATTGAGCTCGTCATCATGGTATAATTTGTTTTATCGATTTCGTAGCATATCATACTTTGGCCTTGGAACAACAAGGGTTTGGACATATTTTAAGGTTTTGAGGTGTATTACGCACTTAAGATCAAGGTAAGACCCTTCTTTCATCGACTCTAGCTTTGATAAGCCGCAAATAGCAATTTGCGACGGAAATAAACATCTTTTATCGAATTATCGTGGTATCTTCTATTCTTGTGTGTTGATTATGGTCCTGTCTTGTTGTAGTATTGAGGGGGATTGTGATTAAAAGTCGTTAGGCCACGTGAATTCAGCGAAAAAAGTATGTTAAGGCTATTCCCTTGTTACGGCATGTTTACTTAAAGCTTAGGAGCAATGTAATTGGGTTGTTATTGTTTTTATACTTGTAGCCATTATTGTTGATTAGTGGTTGCTCGAGTGGATGTAATCCTCCTTTTTTGAGATTCTTAATCAGTTAGTAGCGTCCCTATGTTGGACACGACTTAGAGGCTGTTCATATAGGTTGCTTATAGCTAAATTGCTCGCTTTTAGCCTATTGGATTGTTATTGTTGCCCTTTGGGCTATTGTGGTTAGCTGCAGGAATGTGATCTATGCCTAGAAGGGCTATGAGTTGCCTACGGGGCTATATTGACGCCTAAGAAGGCTATGTGCTGCCTACAGGGCCATGTTGTTGCCTAAGAGGGCTATGAGTTATCTATAAGCTATATTGATGCCTAAGAGAGCTATGTGCTGCCTACGGGGCTATATTATTGCCTAAGAGGGCTCTGTGACTACCTACGGGGCTAGGGCACTACCGATAGGGGTATATAGACTGATTGGCACCTTCTGGGCTTATGGGGGCCTGGGTAGGTGGTCTTGTGTGCTGTTTGTACCTGCCGAGCTTATGGGGGCTTGGTTAGGTTGTTGTTTTATTATTTTTGATATGTTTACATTTAGGAGCAGGTCAGTACACTTATCTTATCCTTGATTTATTTATCAGATTACTCCAGTATATTAGGATACCTGCTCATAGTCTATTGCCTTTCATACTCGGTATATTATTTCGTACTGATGCCCCATTGCCTGAGGGTATTGCATTCATGCCTGCAGGTCCTGACAGATGACCCAGTAGACCTCCTCAGCAGTAGGATTGACTTCTATCTGGTTGGCTAGCCCTTTTCCTCCGGAGCTGCCAAAGTTGAGAGGTTTGTTAGCTTTTGTTGTATATATTTTTATGGGTAGGATGGAGCCCTATCCCGCCAATCTTTCCTACTCTTAGAGGATTGCAGACTAGTGTGTGGGGTGTATAGCTACGTTATGGCCATGCTGGCCTAGTTTGTTGGTTTGCTGAATCTTGTTAACTGTTTGATGTATTGTCTTGATATATATACCTGCTTTCAGTTTTGGTATAGAGATCATGGTGGCCTCGACGGCCCAATCAGGATTTCTATGGTAGTTGGCTATTTCGTTATATGAACTCTTGAGAGTAGCTGTTTCTTTTATAGATCTGTTAACAGGGGCCTTGCCGGCCGAGGGCTTAATTTTAAGCCAAGATATACTTGTTTGTTTTCTTGATTGCGTGTGACTGCAATGCGCTAGTAGCAAATGGTCCAGCAGGGTCGGCTCGGGCCTGAGTTTTGGCATAAGGAGCCAGTTGCACCCCTTGAGTTTGGGGCGTGACATAGAGGTTATGGGTCAGATCTATTTGCCCTATTTCTGCATCGAAAGAGATAATAGAGTAATGTCAAGACCAAGGGGTACACCGTAGATGTAGCACGGCGTACTTTACCCCGAAGGGGTCTCATACAAGCCCTTAGTATATTATAACATAAGATAAAGAACAATAAAGAGTAAAGCACATTTTCAAGTCTAAGAAGTTTTCATCAAAAGCATAGCTGAAGTCTAGACTTGTCTCAATTAGCCATCTATTACAATCGAAGTCTCAAATAGGGTCATAGCCCTTACAACATTGTTTTCAAATGAAAGTACAAGAAAACAAACTAGAAAATCATCATCCGTCCTTGAACTTTGAGGACTCACCAAAAGCAAGGAGAGTAGTCGATCTAAGCTTTGACCAAGAAGGAAATCACCTTAAGAACCAGTCCCTACACTTATGTAAAAATGTAGAAAATATGGGTTAGTACAAGAATGCACTAAGTATGATAGCCATGCACAAAAATAGTAAAATCATGCTTAAAAGGGACATTTTAGTTCAATGCATGCCATTTACTAGTTAAAACATCATTTGGGAGATAATGTAGAAACACAAGTCATAAGCATAAACATTTCATAAGTCATCATGTCATAAGAGAAACTTACCATAAGTACCCTTAAAGCATACTTGTGCAATGAATAGATAAGATCCCATAATCCCATCCATACTAAGTAAAGCTTCTTGTGTAACTATAGTTCATAACTCAACTACGTGTTCATACTACCATAATAGGGAGTAGCCTTAACCGACATAGACCATGTGAGCTAAACATAGAATCCGGTGTCTACCTCACACCGAAAAGGGGTTGTCCTACTTACCGAGGGTAGAATCAAACTCTTATCTTAGGTGGATCCACTAGCTAAAGACCTATAAGGGCACATAGTTATGTGATATGGAGATTGCTTCTAGAAACCCGGACTCAACTATGGTAGAAGGTTTACATCTCATGAGATACATACTTTGGGAACTCGGACTCAACTAGTGTAGAAGGAACCCATTTGGAAAGCCGGACTCAACTATGGTAAAAGCTTCCATCTCATATTCATATCCACTCGGTGCTAAGCATTGATTCCCATTGATTACATATTAAGTCTTGACTTAAGTTCATTTTCTTGGAAGAATGTCTTGACACTCAATCCAACATAATCATAATATAGCTCCTAGATTCAATAGGTGAGACTAGTCTTCCAACCTTAGAATCACTACATGTGACAAAACTTTCACATCATATCATATTCATACATAAGTGTGTACAAGAGGATAACTTCCAACAACACAACAACTAGATCATAATCATATTCACTTTACTCTCAAAGTGCTCATAAGCATATATACAATTCTCATAATCATGCATAATTCATATAATTTTCCCTTCAAGGATCATAGATCATAATTCATCAAAACATCTAGGATTACTACCTTAGACATGGATAATAACATAATTCAAGTACTTTCATGTATAATTCAATCATATTCTCCTTACATCAATCAGTACCCACACTTTGAGATCCAAATTGGGAAAAATAGGGAAACTCACAGATTCTTGGGGAATTCATGTTAAAAACAGTAGATAATCATCAATTTTATCATAATATAAAGCAATTAAATCATTGAAATCATTTTTGAAGTGAATCCAGAACTTGGAGTTAAACCCTAGCTTTCTTGGAGAAATTACAAGTTTGAAATTTGTTTTGGAGGGACTCCATGGATGATAGCTATCAATGGATGAAGGACTACCATACCTTGATGAATAATCCTCACGAAATTGATTGAAAAAGCCCTCTACTTCAAACCCTAGCTTGACTTTCTTTTTCTTCTTCCTTGGAGTTCTAGAGAGAAGATTTTGGGGATGATGGGATTTGATTTGGGAAGTTGGTAGTTATGATTTAGATGACTTAGTTTGGGGGCTTAAAACACTTATATAGTTGGTATAAAATAATACAAAATGACTTCACTTAATAGTTAATTAAAATAGGAAAACCCCAAAACACCCCTAAGTTTAACTGCCAAAAGGCAGTTCCAGGTGTGACCTACGACCCATGACCCATGGACCATGGGTGGGACCACGGCCCGTGCTGGTTGGGCGTGGTTCGATACTGGAACCTTGCAAAACAGGGGAGGCAAGGGACTGGACCCACGACCCCTTCCCACAGGGAGTGGGTCCATCCACAACTCGTGGATGCCTTTCGTGGGTCACTGCCAGGCAGCCTCTATGAGGCTTTTCCTCAAGGACCCATGGTTGGTCCTTGGGGTTAAGGCCTTGACGTTCTAACATGAAAACATGAATTTTAAGGTACGGTGAGGTACGTTTAATGCTATAACCCTAACGTCAAGCTCTAGCTAGCCTATTAGTTTTCGGAGTGTTACAATATCTCCCACTTGGAAACATTCGTCCTCGAATGATGGTCTAGACACCTTACGGAATTAAAGACTCAAGACTAGCAGCCCATCAAATTCTAGGTCCTTCTTCTAACATCGGCATAAGACTTTTGTCTACTTTTAGCCGTTGTCAACCTCTCTCTAATGAGTCGGACCTTCTCAATAGCTTCATAAACCAATTCGGGACCAATAAGAGCAATTTATCCTACCTCAAACCAACAAACCGGAGACCTATATCTCCTACCATACGAGCCATAGCAATACTTGAGTGGCAACTATTATTGTAGGCAAACTCTATTAATGGCAAGTGGACATCCCAATTACCCTTGAAATCTATGACACATGCCCTCAACATATCCTCTAATGTTTGAATGGTACGTTCTGCTTGGCCATCGGTTTGGGGATGAAAAGCCGTGCTAAGCTTAACCTTAGTACCAAGCTATTTTTGGAATGAATTCCAAAAGTGTGAAGTAAATTGAGGACCCCAATCCGAAATGATAGATAAAGGAACCCCATGTAACTTCACTATCTCTCTTATATACAACTTGGCATAGTCTTCCGCCGAAAAAGAAACCTTGACGGGAATGAAGTGGGCTGATTTTGTCATCCTATCTATAATGACCCAAATAGAATCATGTTGCCTTCGGGTGCGAGGCAAACCCACAATAAAATCCATATTAATCTCTTTCCACTTCCAAGTGGGAATTGGCATATCTTGCAATGAGCCTCCCGGCCTTTGATGCTCAACCTTCACTTGTTGACAATTCATACATTTGGCTACAAATCCCATGATATCCTTTTTCATTCCATTCCACCAATAGACTTCCCGTAGATCACAGTACATCTTGGTGGTTCCCAGATTAATAGAATACCGAGAACTATGAGCTTTTTCTAAATTTGCTCCCTCAAACCATCAACATCCGGAACACACAATCTACTTTGGTACCTAAGCACCCCATCTCCCCCTTGGGAGAAAGCCTCAACGGACTTTTTGAGTACCGCCTCTTTCAACTCGACTAATATAGGATCAAGGTCTTGCTTAGACTTCACATCCATCACAAAGGATGATTCGGAGCCATTATGGACCATGACACCACCCTTGGCGGAATCCACTAGATGAACACCTATCCGAGCCAACCTATACACATCATGAACCAATTCTTTCTTTTCATCCTCTACATGAGCCACACTACCCATGGACAATCTACTAAGAGAATCCGCTACCATATTAGCTTTGCTGAGGTGATGAAGGACACTCATGTCATAGTCCTTCAACAATTCTAAGATTCAAGTCCTTTTGACTAAATACGTATTGAAGTCTCTTGTGGTCGGTGAACACATCTACATGCACCCCATATAGATAATGCCTCCAAATTTTCAAGGCAAAAATGACCGCCGCTAATTTAAGGTCATGGGTCGGATAATTCTTCTCATGGACCTTAAGTTGCCTTGAAGCATAGGCAATCACCTTACCATGTTGCATAAGTACACATCCCAACCCAACTCTAGAGGCATCACAATATACTACGAAACGATCCGTACCCTCCGGTAAGGTCAACACCGGAGCAAAAGTAAGTCTATCTTTCAATTCTTGAAAACTCTTCTCACAAGCTTTCGACCACACAAACTTAGCCTTCTTTTGAGTCAAAGCCGTCAACAGAGCAGCAATTGAGGAAAAGCCTTGAACAAACCTCCTATAGTAACCGGCCAAGCCCAAAAAGCTTCTAATGTCGGAAGGATTTAGAGGTCTAGGCCAACTCTTGACCGCATCTGTCTTTTTAGGATCTACCTCAATACCCTTGCTTGACACAATATGACCAAGGAATGCTATGGACCGTAACCAAAATTCACACTTGCTAAACTTTGCAAAAAGTTGATGGTCTTTAAGAACTTGCAATACAACTCTCAAATGGTCAACATTCTCATCCTCAATCCTTGAATAGATCAAAATATCATCGATAAACACGATCACAAACGTGCCAAGATATTGCCGGAACACTCTATTCATTAAGTGCATGAACGCCGCTGGAGAGTTAGTCAAACCAAAGGACATGTCTTGCGAATATCTACCCCTCTCACCCTTAATTGGTGATAACCCAAACGAAGATCAATTTTGGAGAAATAACTAGACCCTTGAAGTTGGTCAAACAAGTCATCTATTCTTGGAAGAGGATACTTGTTCTTAATGGTCGATTTGTTTAATTGACGATAATCAATGCACATTCTAAGAGACCTATCCTTCTTTCGAACAAACAACACCGGAGCACCCCATGGAGAGATACTCAGTTGAATAAAACCCTTGTCTAGAAAATCCTTTAGTTGCTCTTTCAACTCCTTCAACTCCACCGGAGCCATTCTATAAGGAGGAATAGAGATAGGTTGCGTATCCGAAAGAAGGTCAATGCCAAAATCTATTTCCCGCTTGGGAGGAATACCGGGTAAATCATCGGGAAAAACTTTTAGGAACTCATTCACTACCGGAACCGACTTTAGAGGAGGGGTTTCACATTCAACATCCCTCACCCTAACAAGATGGTAAATACACCCTTTGGAGATCATCTTCCGAGCTTTAAGGCAAGAGACAAATTGCTCTTTGCCTTGCTTTCTTTTCTCAGCGGATCAGCCACATAGTCCGAAGTAAGGTTAGTGACGGGAACTTAGCTATCTTTTGGTCAGGTTTTCCGGGGTGACCTCTAGGCATAGAACTTCCCCCCTTCCATTGTAAGATAGGCTCATTTGGAAATTGGAACCTAACCACCCGAGTCCTACAGTCAATAGAGGCATAATATGCATGCAACCAATCCATACCCAAAATCACATCAAAGTCTAACATGTCTAACTCCACCAAATCTACGAAGGTAACTCTATGGGACAAGGAAATGGGACAACTTCTATAAACCCTTTTTACCACTACCGAGTCACCAACCGGGGTAGAAACTGAAAAAAGGTTCTACTAATACTTTGAGGAGTATTTCAAACTTCATGGCCACAAAAGGTGTCACAAATGATAGAGTAGCACGGGATCTAATAAGGCATATAAATC
The DNA here is from genome assembly GCA_029582245.1 of Solanum etuberosum. Taxonomy (NCBI): domain Eukaryota; kingdom Viridiplantae; phylum Streptophyta; class Magnoliopsida; order Solanales; family Solanaceae; genus Solanum; species Solanum etuberosum. The sequence goes on from JAJONR010001646.1 coordinate 10,378, forward strand.
AATAGAAAATGCTTTTAACATATCGGTCACCACATCCGGGGAGCTCTCTTGGTCACCTCGGGATTGAAGAGCATAAAAGCGGTTTTGCTTTTGAGCATTGGAGTTTGAACCGCTTGGAGGAGCTTGCTTATCTTCTCTCCGCTTAACCGTGAGCATTGGACAATCTCTCATCTTGTGGCCACTCTTTCCACAACCATAGCATCCATCCGAGCCAACAAGGCATTTGCCATCATGCTTTCTACCACATTTTGAACAATTAGGCCTAGCAACATAAGAACCACCACTATTACCTCCTTGAGGTTTAGGGTTAGACACCCTATCATTGTTGAGCCTTGGTTGGAGAACCTTTGCTTGAACCTTTGCCGACCTTGTCCATCAGACTTCGCATTGGAGAAATTCCCATCACCGGTTCTAGCTCTCTTCACCTCCTTATTTTTGTCTTGGATTTTCTCATCCTCCATTTGTTGCGCATACACCATAAGACGTGAGATATCCATATCACCATGAAGCATTGCTGAACGACATTCTTTTCTCACCAATCTAGACACACCCGTCAAATACCTACTTATCATGTCCCTAGAATCCGCCACCAAAGCCGGAGCATACATGGACATTTCGGTAAACTTTAGAGAATACTCTTGAACACTCATACCTCCTTGACGAAGGTTAATGAACTCTTCCACCTTAGTTTCCCTCAACTCTCGAGGAAAGAATCTATCAAGAAATACCAACTTGAACACTTCCCACTCTATGGGACCCACTCCTACCGGCCTATTGTTCTTCCATTGAGTATACCATATTTGAGCAACTTTCTTCAATTTGTAAGCGGCTAGCTCCATTTTCTCTACCGAAGTCACCCCCTCTTCCATAAATTCTTGAGGATCCTCTCCCACTTTGGACCCATGAAACTTGGGAGGGTTCATTCTTGCAAAATCCCTCAATCTAGAAGCCGCAGAACTCACATTAGTGTTCATATGAGCAATCACCTCTCAATTGGCTTGAGTTGTAACAACTTGAGCCAACACTTTGATAGTAGATCTAAACTCCGCATGGGTCACATTCTCCACCACGGGATCAACCGGAGGTTGATTAGCTTGATTAGCTTGAGGAGGAACTCCTTCATTCACATGCTCATCTTCAATCCTTCTAGCGTTAGCTCTTCCTGTATTCATTTCTTGAAGACACGTGAGAAGGATTAGAAGGAAGACTTTATAGAGTTAAACTCTATCGCACGACCCAAGAGTAATAAAAGAAGTGAAATTTCCTAAACATCTTATAGCCTATCATTCATAAATGTGGCGCGCTTCACACTCATGAATAAGACTCTACTAGACATGGCTTATGAGACATCATCCTAGAATTATTCTAAGCCTTTTGCTCTGATTACCAAGCTTGTCACGACCCAGGGGTACACCGTAGATGTAACATGGCGTACTTGACCCCGAAGGGGTCTCATACAAGCCATTAGCATATCATAACATAAGATAAAAAAACAATAAAGAGCAAATCACATTTTCAAGTCTAAAAAGTTTTCATCAAAAGCATAGCTGAAGTCTAGACTTGTCTCAATTAGCCATCTATTACAATCGAAGTATCAAATAGGGTCATAGCCCTTACAACATTGTTTTCAAATGAAAGTACCAGAAAATAAACTAGAAAATCATCATCCGTCCTCGAACTTTGAGGACTCACCAAAAGCAAGGAAAGTAGTCAATCCAAGCTATGACCAAGAAGGTAATCACCTCAAGAACCAGTCCCTACACTTATGTAAAAATATAGAAAATATGGGTTAGTACAAGAATGCACTAAGTATAATAGCCATGCACAAAAATAGTGAAATCATGCTAAAAAGGGACATTTTAGTTCAAAGCATCCCATTTGCTAGTTAAAACATCATTTGGGAGATAATGTAGAAACACATGTCATAAGCATAAACAATTCATAAGTCATCATGTCATAAGAGAAACTTACCATAAGTACCCTTAAAGCATACTTGTGCAATGCATAGATAAGATCCCATAATCCCACCCATACTAAGTAAAGCTTCTTGAGTAACTATAGTTCATAACACAACTACGTGTTCATACTACCATAATAGGGAGTAGCCTTAACCAACATAGACCATGTGTGCTAAACATGGAATCCAGCGTCTACCCCACACTGAAAAGGAGTTGTTCTACTTGCCGAGGGTAGAACCAAACTCTTAGCTTAGGTGGATCCACTAGCTAAAGACCTATGAGGGAACATAGTTACGGGATAGGGAGATTGATTCTAGAAACCCGGACTCAACTATGGTAGAAGGTTTCCATCTCATGAGATACATACTTTGGGAACCCAGACTCAACTAGTGTAGAAGGAACCCATTTGGAAAGACGAACTCAACTATGGTAAAAGCTTCCATCTCATATTCATATCCACTCGGTGCTAAGCATTGATTCCCATTGATTACATATTAAGTCTTGAGTTAGGTTCATTTTCTTGGAAGAATGTCTTGACACTCAATCCAACATAATCATACTATAGCTCCTAGATTCAATAGGTGAGGCTAGTCTTCCAACATTAGAATCACTACATGTGACAAACCTTTCACATTATATCATATTCATACATAAGTGTGTACAAGCGGATAACTTCCAACAACACAACAACTAGATCATAATCATATTCACTTTACTCTCAAAGTGCTCATAAACATGTATACAATTCTCATAATCATGCATAATTCATATACTTTGACCTTCAAGGATCATAGATCACAATTCATCAAAACATCTAGGATTACTACATTAAACATGGATAATAACATAATTCAAGTGATTCAAGTACTTTTATGAATAATTCAATCACATTCTCCTTGCATCAATCAATACCCACACTTTGAGATCCAAATTGGAAAAAATAGGGAAACTCATGGAATCTTGGGGAATTCATGTTAAAAATAGTAGATAATCATCAATTCGTGTTTGAAGTGAATTCATAACTTGGAGTAAAACCCTATCTTTCTTGGGGAAACTACAAGTTTGAAATTAGTTTTGGAGGGACTCCATGGATGATAGCTATCCATGGATGAAGGACTACCATAACTTGATGAAGAATCCTCACGAAATTGAGTGAAAAAGCCCTCTACTTCAAACCCTAGCTTGACTTTCTTCTTCTTCTTCTTCCTTGGAGTTCTAGAGAGAAGATTTTGGGGAAGATGGGTTTTGATTTGGGAAGTTGGTAGTTATGATTTAGATGACTTAGTTTAGGGGTTAAAAATACTTATATAGTTGGTCTAAAATAATACAAAACGACTTCACTTAATAGTTAATTAAAATAGGAAAACCCTAAAACACCCCTAAGTTTAACTGCCAAAAGGCAGTTCCAGGTGTGACCTACGACCCATGACTCACGGACCGTGGGTGGGACCACGGCCCGTGCTAGTTGGGCGTGGTTCGATACTAGAACTTTGAAAAACAGGGGAGGCAAGGGCGTTGACCCACGACCCCTTCCCACGGGGGGTGGGTCCATTCACGGCTCGTGGATGCCCTTCTTGGGTCACTGCCAGGCAGCCTCTATGAGGCTTTTCGTCAAGGACCCATGGTTGGTCCTTGGGGTTAAGGCCTTGGTGTTCTAACACCAAAACATAAATTTTAAGGTACGGGAAGGTACGTTTAAGGCTCTAACCCTAACGTCAAGCTCTAGCTTAGCCTATTAGTTTCTGGAGTGTTACAAGTAAGGTATTGGGTTGTTTAGTATAGTATATAGATGAGACCGTAAGGAGATTTTTTGTAAGGATGCTATGAGATCGAATGAAGGTTAGTATCATTGAAGATGACCTAGCCTAATCATGAATGTACATTACTATAGAGCAACACAATTACCCCTATGTGACATTAATTTCCAATCCCCGCACCCCTATATTGCTTGTTACTTCGTAAATTTTTTGAAATTTTAGTTTAATGGTGACCATTTATAACCAAATCCTTTTATTAAATTTTTGGAATTATCCACCCACTTGATTTACTACCACAAATGAATAATTTACAATCCAAATTTCTTGAGATAATTCTCTATGATATACCATTCTCTGTAGGATTCAGCCCCGACTCTTAGTTGGGTATTTTTATTGACGACGACTGCTGTCTCTTTTAATTGGTTTTGAATAGTACATGTGAGCGTTATAAGATACACAGATACACATATGTTTAGTTATCAACTAAACACCGATACACAAATTGACACATTAATTTTGAAACTAAAATATAGATATATCGAAACACATCTATCTGAATCATTAACTAAACACAAATATTCTTGTTTATCTGATACAAATATACATATATTCGCTTTAATACACATATACAACTCAAGGAACACATATACAGATACATAGATCACTTATTAATAAAATACATTGGTAGAGAGAACTGAACAACAAGAAGAGATACGAGAAGTGACAAGGGTGAAATTATAAAAGTAGAGAGCCTTTAAAATCTAAAATATATGCTCAATAAACACTATCACGTGAAGAATGGGAGAGAGGAGAATTGATGGAAATAATTGTCTATGTTAGGGAAATCCTCATAACAATCAACATTGAAAAGATGACAACATATTGAGATACGGAAGAGAGAGGGAGAGAGTGAGAGACATAAGACGAGAGTGTGAGGAGAGAGACGAGTAAGTGATGAGAGATTTGTTATAAAACTCTAAATTTCACAATGTTAGGTGATATTTAAAATTATAACTATATATAGTAGATTTAATAGCTATGTTTGATTAGATAGATAAAATTTCCTTAAATAAGTTGGCATAAATGTACCCGAGTAATAATTGACAAAAAGTAGTCCATTTTAGTGTCAAAAAATTGCACGTTTGGGCGTCAAATAGGCTTGTGTTTGTTATGAAATATACTATATGGATATCCACCAAATATAATATTCCGATTGTTCTTCATTATTATGTGATGTAATACCCACACCTCCACTACCTCCTCATTTATCTTCCATACCCCTTTGATCTTTTCCACGTTCTCAAGGATTAATTCATGTTTTTAGCTATTTTTTGTATGTTTTTATGTAACACTACAAATAGAGGTCTTGAGGCTTATGTTGTACACACTTAAATTTACTTTGAAGAATATGAAATCTCTCATCTCTTGTCTCTATATTTATATTGCTTTTATCTATTAGTATTTTTGTGTTATTTATTTTAATTTTACAGCACATTATCAACACGATACTCTATATAAAAGGTAAGAATACTATCCCTAAAATTGTTTCAGGATAAAGTTTCGATGGATATTTTTTTGCTTACATCTAATTACATAATTGTAAACTTATAAACTAATATTGTAGTTTGTAAATTATGCATGCTATGACTTGGATGGTATTATTGCTTGATTAGTTTGAAAAGATTTAAAGAAATTTTGATATTCGTAAAGTTTTTATGATAGCAATACTTATTTGTACTACATTCATATGTAACATACTTATTTGATAATATAGTTAGCTACTTATAGATATGTGGTTAGTTTATTGGAATTATGTATAAGTTAATTTTAAATTTTTATTTTTTTTATATATTCTGATGGATCCCTTTACCTGTCTTAAGCTTAAAATAATTTGAGTTTTTGCCTTTTTTTTTTGCTTAATAGTTAATATCATAACTTTAAGACAGAAAAGGGTAATTTTGGTGATTTTGTCTACTCTTTTAAGTAGATTTACTTAATTTTATTATAAAAGAAAATTACTTTGAGTGGCTTGTTGTCTTTGCTGATTTCGTTTATTTGGTATATTTTATTTGTTTTGTTAAGATTTAACATATTTAGGTATACTGAGATTCGTACTCGCGTGTTGTTGATACGCCCAAATTACACATCCCTAAAGAAGTATAAGCGGTCTTTTTTCAAATAAAGAACCCAACAGAGGTTAGGATCGATCCCATGAGGAATGAGGTCTAGACTTATCCTAATTGGATGTTCATTGTACATTGAGTCGAGTTATTTTCGTAAAAGGGGGGGGGGGGATTGTGAAACGAAATCTTGATTGAATTCAGCGACAAGTAACCAAGTAAGCATTAAATATTTTGTAGAATCAATAGAAGATAAAAGTAGGGTATACTTATTCCCCATAAGTTTCTAACGCAATAAACCTTATAGTAGTAACCTTGTCTAGTGTTTAACATGTAAAGTCGGTAAGCTAGGTATCTCCTAAGTGGCTGGTCACCCAAATAGGAAATCTCACTACGCAAATTTGGTCGGTCTACATGTGTGTGCTTTACTAACTCTTACCCTTGACCCCAAATTAGCTATTAAAGAGGTGGTTCAAGCTATTAGATGAATGTTGTAGTCATAAAATCTCCACTGTTAATCTCTTTTCTCATTCGTTACTTCCTTGGTTGGGCAATTAGCAATAAATTGAGTTCTAATATTGTGCAACGTAAAAAAGCAATCAAAGCAAAGATATCAATAATACCTGCATAAACACTATTCAAGAATTACTAATTATTAAGGCTATGTTGTTAGTTCCTCATGGTTCCCACAATACTAGTTGTGAATTTAACTACTCATGCTTGCGTTATCACACTTCATATTAATTTTATAAAATAAATCATGAACTTACAATTAGATTAGTTGAATTCCAGATTCTTGAATTGACGAACAAAAGATTTAATATAAATAAAAAATAAAATGGAAAAAGTGTTTACCAAATGATTCTCAAACCCAAAAACTAGGTACCAAACTGTCTAACATTAAAAATGAGAAATAAACGACTATTTATAGACATCTAATCCTAAATAAACTAGGAAAAGGAAATATAGAAAATTGGGCTGAGACAGTCAAGTCTACGATTGGTGATCTACGACTCGTAGCTCAGACGACGACTCGTAGACTCACCCAGTAGAAGGCAGCTTCTTCAATGCTATTTAAACTCTTTCTACGGATATGATCTATGACTTGTAGACCTTTGCATGGTCCGTCCTGGAAAGTCATAGTCCAATGTACTAGGAATCAATATTTCTACATCATCCTATGACTTAGACCTACGACTCGTAGATCACTCTACGGCTCGTAGTCAGTTTCCGTCGTCCCATACTTAGCCAAAATAAAATTTCAAAATCTTTAGCCTCTTCTACGGGTTAGTCCTACGGCTCATAGGCTGATCCATAGGTTTTTAAAAATATGTTGCTTCTCTAAATTTTCTTTCTCAGACTGCCAACACCTATTTCCTGCCAATACAGACAAAAATACCATCAAATCTACTAACCAATGCCTAAGAAACATGCAAATTCCAAGTTTAAAGCATTATAAGTACCATTGATTTGCGGTTTATAAATACCCTCAAGTTAAAGTTGATGTTTGTCCTCAAGTGAAACTTATTAACACAAAAACAACACGATGCAAAAATAGACTTAGAATTCTAGCAATCACATGTTCTTTCTCAACAATCTATACTCCATTCTCATAGTTCAACACAACAATCATTAAGTTCAAAACAAGATAACACATGCGGATCAATTCATGACACAAACATACTAATGGATACATTCAAATACATAGATAACAATCACCAAGATATCAACTTTTCGATAATATAACTTCTGCCCTTACCCCAATGAATTCCCATTTTTCACACAAATATCAATATGTATTTCAAGTTTAGGGACTCACTATACTCTCACTCTCACAATAAAATTCAATACAGTACATGCACAATACCATAAGTTTGCCCTTATCTTCTACACTTAGACTCTCGAACAGTTAAATTAGGATCACTATAGGACTTTCTTAGCTTGTAACGTAGGATCAGGGTCTGGGTGGTGTATTTAGATTTAAAGTTACTTTTCTATCCTCCTTAACATTATATTGGCTATTTTTCTCTGTTACAACCAATACCTTTTTCACCCTTATTTTCTGTTCTTTTCATTTTTTTCATTAAAGCTCGGGTGTGTCTTTGACTTACTTTTTTTCATTTTTTTTTAGCTTTTCATGCTTTTATCTTTGTATCAACTTTATGATGCATCACCATCTTACTTTTTCTATTTTCTCAATACACAACTCTTTTCATACCCCTTTCTTTTCTTGTTTCCTCTATAGTATCCACCCTCAACTTAGACTTTTAGCCTGAGCTAAGGTGCACGATGTTCAAGGAGATACCAGGTCCAAAACAAAGGTTAACATTTATGAACAGGGGACGTGAATTGGGTATATCAAAAGAATGGTCAAATTAAGGCTCAAAAGTTTGGATCAAATGGAGCATCTTCATTTGATTGGTTGTTTTTAGGCTTTGTGAACTTAACTTCAACAACGCCTATGATATTTTTCTAATTAACAGTTTTATCATCCTAGCAAGACTAAAAGGGCAAGTTCTAGATTGGCACATACTCTATGTATGAACAAATAACTCTCACACACATGGCACATCATTTCACTTATCAAATTATCAGTGTATCTCGTTCATGCTTCAACTTAAGTCGTGTTATCTTTTCAGTTCCTATCATTTCATGCAAAGATCCTATACAGTTTGCTTATTAGTCACATAGATATAGCACAAAGTACACAAATTTAGAGGGATATCAATTTCATCCATACTGCCATAATGCTTTTATTTCTAGTTTACTCTCACAAAAAACATCCTAAACCTGCCAGTTCAACATAAATTAAATAATCATTAGGGAAAAATAACAAAGACATGAAAACCTGACGAGTGGTAGATTTACACTCATTTTAGGCCTTTTCAGTTTAATAATAAGTGTCCTTAATGCTTAATTATGTCCTATTCTAATGATATTTTGATGAATTTCATCTATGAAAGCTAGAGGACAAGGCAAGGAGGGATACTTGGAAGAAAGGCCAAAAACATTGAATGAAGTGTAAACTCCATACTGGAAGTCTCCTAAACAAAAGGGTGAATCGCCCAACTACAACGACCTCGCCCAAAGTGGCAATGCTCATAACTTGAATTAGTTGAGTCATGTCGATGAACTGGAAGTGAAACAGCGACTCGCCAAATATAAATGGCAAACAGGATGACTATCGTCAAAGGTGACAAGACTTGGATGAATAGTGAAGGCTTAAAAGGCGAACAAATATGGTATTCAACGATCCGCTAAATGTGAAAGGCTGACTCAAGTGAAATCTCCAACTGAGGTTCAAACACCTGAAGCCTAAAGAAAATGAAAGGAGAGATAAAGAATAGATGGCAATCTACCAATCATGTTCAATGAGCCTGAGTAACGTCACCAAGCAAAGGACAAAGATTTTTAAGGAGATTTTGGATAATAGAATTTGAGTTCTGAAGAGGAATTATTTTGGAGAGCTTTTGTGTAGTAGATATTTTACTTTGTGAAGAACATCTTTAATTTTGGGGTTTTCAATTTTAGTTTTGCAATTGACAAACTAAAGTTGAAATCAAAGTGAGTGTTGATTATAATTGCTTAATTTCATCACATACATGGCTTCTATCATGATAGGTATAATTTCCTTACTATTTATGATGGGTGGCTAAAACCCAAGTCTAGGGGTGCAATTATGGGGTTTGATGTTGATTGAATGTAGTGGATATTGTGTTTTGCTCTGTTTTATTGCTACTCATCCATGGATTTAGGCTAATAAGCATGAGGTTAACTATGGGTTAAGGTTGAAAATGTAATACGATCTCTGATTGATTCTTGAAATAGATAGATTGGAGTAGGTAATTAGTTTGATACATGGAATTTAGATTTGATGTCTATAGTTTGCTTGAAAAAGAGATTATGAGTCAGATCTATTTTCCCTTAAATATTCTCGAAAGAGAGATATCTTAAGGTAATGGGTTGTTTAGTTATGCACATAGAGGAGATCGAAAGGAGATTTTATGAACTGATGCTATGAGATCAAAAAAAGATTATTGTCATTGAAGATGACCCAACCTATCGATGAATGTTTAGCACCATTGAGAAACACAATTACCCCTATGTGACATCGATTTTGAATCTCCGTACCATTAGATTACTTGTTAATTACTTGAATTTTATGAAGTTTTAGTTTAATTGCTACATTTGATACTATAAACTCTTTGGTAAATTTGGTGGAATCATTCACCCATTTGTTTTAACCTACTATAATGAACAAGTTCACATTCTTGATTTCTTACTTGAATTCTTATCATTATACCATTTGTTGTGGAATTCGACCCCTAATAGTTGGGTATTTTTTTATTGAAAATGATTACTTACTCTTCAAATTTATTTTTGAGAGTAGATTGAGTGTTATCGAAACCCCAAGGTAAGCCCCGAGTATTCGGGCTATTCAGACTTTACCCTAACACTCTTAAACAAATTCATCCCACCCCTCACACAAAACGATGTGCAATCCACAAAAAACAAAATAACGAGGTGAAGGTGAAGACAAACCTGTGACGCCTAAGCACTGAAGAACTAGCTAGAGGCGTGGGGGTCCATCGGTGTGGACCCTAGTGCATCAACGTGCACTTATATAAGGATTTGGGGAGAACAATTAGTAGTGCTCTCTGGAACAATCTAGGAGCACCATCTGTAGTGCCCCTCAAGCTTGAAGTTCTGACTACTTGCTGCCGGACTCGCTCCAATCTAACATCTTCATCCTGTATAGACTATCACCGAGCCATCTTGAAAGCACGCCTCTCCTGCTTCCTCACCTTCTCCTCAACACCCTATCCAATATCAGTATAAGCTCGTGTGAACTTCCCAACCGCACCAGTAGTGTCCTCAGCACCAAATAAAGCTAGCATGATCTCTTCTGCAGCATCCGGGTGTGATGTGTTAGGTGGAGAAGGTGGTGGGGCAGCAGCAAGTGTGGCCACCTCAACCCAGAGCGGATCTAATATTGTATGGAAATGCAATAAGTCCATACTCAAGGTAGGCTGGGGTCGGTGCAACATCCGCAACTCAAAAGAATCAATCCTCTGTTGTGTAGCCCGAATATGTTCTGCCAAAACTGCCTGCATGCGCGTCTGAAAATCCTTTAGCACTATGCGAACCCAGGGTCTGAGTTGCTAAAGCAATTGAGTCATCTAGGCCTCTGTGTGAATCTATCGCTGCTCCAACCTAAGAAGTCTTGAAGTTGAAACTATTAAGAGACCCGATGCATAAGGCTGGCCATGTGGTGTGATGGTGGATGTGAGAGTACCCTCTGCCGGTTTAGTAGTGGCAGCATCATGCTCTGGTATATCTCCCTCTCCGGGCTGCTGTGAGGCTGGTGTCTTTCTCATCATAGGCATATCAAACTTCTGACCTCGTTGTGGTACAACTAGGTTAGTTTTATCCCAAATAAGCCCAACGTCCAATGTCCTAGTCAGCTGAATCAGCAGGTCAATACCACCAATCATCGGTAAGAGAGTAAAGTCAATATCATATCTGACCATAAGACATGCCACCATCACAACCCGGTCATAAGTCAAATGGTTATCTGCCATAGTGAGGGATAGTCGGGAACAGACGATAACCCACAAAATTTAGCTGCGAATTTCAGTGAGCCTTTTTTGATCAGGATGGGACCACTAACCCAGTCTACAGTTACCCCTACTCTGCTATATATCCTACGACCCATCTCAATATATCCTCATTCTGAGAGGAATCTTTCATTTCTTTCGAATCTCAAACTATGTGCATCCTATAATTACACTTGGGTGTCGATGCAGTCTGCTCATACATTGGGCCATGTAGGAATTAGTGAATGGTCTGCTCCGAGATGTCTACCAAAATATCTCGAACCCTGGTTCTTAAAAGAGGAGGCTGTGCTAGCTCCTTTCCTTTCTTTGGCATCATATTTTTAAATATTGCCGCATAAGAGGCATAAAACTCCTGAACCATGTTTTCATTGTATTGGCCCGAGGGCTCCACCATCTAGTCACATCCCTAGCGCTGGAACAAAGCATGTATCTCCATGGCTGTGTGTATACTACCGGTCAAGACTCGTGGCTCTTCAATGATCGACCATCTGGGGTTGCCTCTCAGATTTTTATTATCTTTCTTCTTGAAGATTTGGAACATATATTTTACCTCAAAATGGTTATGTTGTCCCACTATCCGAATGAAATGTACTCTATCCTCGGATTCTTCAGAGTGCGACTCCTCAAAATTTGATTGGGATCCGGACTGAGAGCCGATTGAAGACCCCTTTAGTGAACTATCTGCCTCACTCAGTGAGCCAACTCCCTCTTCAGACTGGGGAATAGATGCATGTGGTGGTCCGTCTATGCCAACCTAGTCTGGGATCATCTCCCATTGTCGAGCTTGGTTTCTCGTGGTCTGGGGTTCCCTAGGTGAGTCATTACCCAAGGTTGCATCAAAATCCGACCCACTGAGTTCTTTGTCAGAGGTTGGTCAACTAGTCGGGACTTAGGCTTAGCCACATCGTTGCCCCCACATCTTTGGTTAGCTCTTGGCGGCATTGTACCTTTGAAGACATGGTTAGTAACTTAAAATTGGGGGAAAGAAGGCAAGAAAAACTGGAAATCAATCAAAAAAACAATAAAGAACTTACAAGTATATACACTATTTTTTGTCCTACGGTTGGGTTCCCACGGTTCGTAAAAGATTTTGCGGGATGTAGGACCCAATCGTAGGAAGGCATACCATATTTCAACTTTCTGTAATTGGAACTACGGACTACCAGTATGGCCCATCAAATATTCTACGGACTGTAGGTCAGTCCTCTAGGTCTCAACCTGAGCTACTGAAATTGCACATTTGGACTACAAGACTGATCTACGAGACGTAGAAAGTTCTACAGAGCGTAGACAGGCTCCGTAGTCATCAACTTAAAATCTTATTTCAAGACACTATTGTATGAGTTTTATCTACTGTCCATAGAAATATCTACGAGCTGTAGATACTACTCGTACAAAGGTCTGATATATAACTGGGCATACAAGCTTATCTACAAATGGAAACTATGGGTCATAGAAAGCTCTACGGTCTGTAGGTGACCTTCGTAGGTTTCAAAATACCCCTACAGTGTAGAATTTTTATACCTCACATTTGTCATAAAACTAGCAACCCAACCGAGTTTTCTAGAAGGGATAAACATATATCATAATGTCACACTCACACAAAACAATCATCCCTAAGGTTGATTCTCACAATTAACTCGAATTCAAATACTTCCAACCCTAAGTCAAGTTTTACACAAAAAATTTAGACAAAATTAGGTAATTTTAGGATCAAAATCCACACCTTAGTAATGTTTGAAACTGAACTTGTGTGTGAGTGTTGGTGAAATACTTGATTGCCTCGACTTATTAACCTTACTTTACCCGCGACTTGCTCGTGTGAATTATGGAGGTTGGGAAGTTTTTGGAGAAAAAAGGAAAAAAAATAAAAAATGGAGAAAAAGAAGATAATGGAATAGTGGGGATTTTAGGGGTTGTGATGGTTATTTGAAAAGGTGGGAATGTCAAGTGGTGGTAACGGTTCAGGATTTTGTGAAAGAGGATAAGAATTGTAACGGTTGAAATAAGAAATAGGGAAAAATTAAATTGGAGTCTTATTTATTTAGGGGTCATGGGTCGGGTTGACTGGTTTAAATGAAATTGGTCTCATGAGAGCCCATCTACTGACCGTAGAAATTCCTACGAGCCGAATAAGGCTCTAGTAGATTGACTTAATACACATAAAAAATTTAGAATCTTACATGGAGTCTACGATTATAGATTACAGACTGTAAAATCTTCTACGGTTCGTACTATACACTCATAGACCTAAAGCTGCAATTATACTTTGGACTTAAGTTCTGTGGCTATCATCTACAGTTCTGTAACACCTTGGAATTTGAAAAGTGTAAGTTGGGTGTAACGGGCAGGTTCAAAGACCTTAGCCCAACCGTTAACCCTCCATGATTTCCTAAATGACTTGTGGAAGGTAAACAGACCGTGAAAAGGGCTGGGGTGTCTGTCTAAGAAATCCAATAATTTACCTCTCATGTTCACAATCACCTTCACGGACCGTGAAGGGCTAAACGGTCCATGAAGGCTTCCCATACAGGTGTTCCATTAGCCTTTTAAGTCAGGGCTATATTAGTCTTTGCCTATGGGTCTAGTACCTAAGATATGTCATTTTAACCCCGATTCTAATCCCTATATAAGTATTTTAAGTCCTAAAACTACCCATTCTAAAACTATTCTCCTAAATCTCAAATTCCCTCCAAGTTCTTCCCCAAATTTCTCTCTAAATCTAAGGAAGAAGAAGCTAGGGTTTCACTTCAAGATCTCCAATTCACCATACCTTTTGGGCCTTTATCACTAAGGTATATTAGTATTCACCAATGGAGTCATTTCCTCCATTGGGTTCCCAAGATCTTCCAATTTTACAAGTTCAAATCTCGATTCAAAGTTAGGGTTTTATTCAATCTTCATGGGTTCTTCTCAATTATGATCTAATTGGTTATTTCCTATCTTCTATTGCATGAATTGAAGTAATTACATATTTTTAAGTTGAATATATATGAGCCCATGGATGATCCATGATTTTAGACTATGAACACATGATGAAGCTTATGAACTATGATCTATGAATTAATAAAGATATGCATACTTTTATGAAATTGATGTAAAAGATTTGAGGTGCTTTTAGATGAAAGTATCAATGATAATGTGAAAGGTTTTCTCACATGCTACTATGATTATGATTGTGAAAGGTTCTCTCACACGGGGATTCATAATATTGAAAGGACATATACAATTGTTTTAACAGATCAGTCTAACTTCTAAAATTGATTAAATTGAACGAATCAAAATAGATTGAATTAATTATTAATATAACTTATTCAAACTTCAAAATATTCCTCAATTCTTTTCTTTACTTTTAAAAAATAATATATCCTGTAATGTATCTTTAGTATCACTCGGTTTTAGTAGAGGTCGGGTCTTTAGTAGCAATCTCCTTGTACCTAACTACGTGCCCCGTAGGATGTTTTAACTAGTGAATCCACGTAGGCTAGAAGTTTATGATCCTTACCTTGACAAGTAGGACATATCTTTTTGGTGTGAGATAGAAACCAGATTCCATGTTTTAGATCACTTGACCTATGTCTGTTAATGGTAAACATTCCAAAATAATGAACTAAGGTTACTTTCAAAGTATCTCATTAAGTGTTTTAAATATGTTAAGCTTGCATTAACCATGATTTTGACTTGTGTTTTCTAACCTCTTATCTTATGCTTTAGCTTGGTCATTACATGTAATGTAATGTCCTTTTAGCATGATTTCATATCGTTTATGCATTACTATCATACTTAGTATATTTCATGTACTAATACATACTTCTGGCTACATTGTTTCACTAATATAGGTTTCGACGCTCCTACCTCGCATACTTGTGGCTAGTTGATCTCTTTTGGCATTCGAAGATTGGTGAGTCCTCATGTTCCGAGGACCAAGCCACTTTTATAGCTTTTCTTTATTTCAGTTTTCACACATTGTATGTGGTATATAGGTTACGTCCCAACCACTTCCTTTTGATGTATTAGATGGCTTGTTGAGACTATGTTAGACTTCTGCCTTCTCAAACTCTTTTATGATATAATAATGCTACTTTTGAAATCTTTATTTATATTATATTGTATGATGTATGCTAAGCAGCTTGTGTAGGGACTTTCGGGGTTCTATATGCCATGTTACACCTAGGGTATACTTTGGGTCGTGACAAACTTGGTATTCAGAGAACAAGATTGAGAAAAGTCCTAGGATGTCTCACAAGCCACGCCAAGTAGAGTCTTATCCATGAGTGTGAATCACACCACACTTATGAATATGAGGCTATAAGATGCTTAGGAAATTCCACTTCTTTTATCATCTTAAAGTCGTGCGATAGAGTGTAACTCTATTTGTCTCTCTCCTAATCCTTATCCGATGCTTTTCAAGATATGACCCCTCGAAGAGCATATGTTAGAAGGAATATGGGTGAAAATGTGGAACAAGAAGCTCCTCAAGTTCCGCCTGACCCTTTCACTGAACAAGTGATTAATGAGGAGTTTCGAGCCGCTTTTCAAGTGTTGGCTCAAGCTATGATGGCTCAAGCCAATACGGAGGCTGTGGTCCCATGAACACTAATGTGGGTACGAAAACAACTAGAGTGAGAGACTTCACTTGAATGAATCACCTGGAGTTTCAAGGTTCCAAGGTTGAGAAAGATCCTCAAGTGTTCATTGATGAGGTGTATAGGGTTTTGATGAACATAGGAGTGACGCTAGTGGAAAAGGTGGAATTGGCCACTTACCAACTTAAGGGTGTTGCTCAAGTTTTTTTTAACCAATGGAGGGAAGAGAGGGTGGTTGATATGGTTCCTCTTGATTGGGAGAAGTTTAAGGTTGCTTTCCTTGATAGGTTCTTTCCCCTTGAGATGAGGGAGGTGAAAGTACTTGAGTTCATTAACATTCATCAAGTAAATATGAATGTGAAAAAGTATGCTTTGAAATTCACATATTTTTTAAATATGCTCTTTCTATGGTTGCCGATTCTAGGGCAAGGATGATTAAGTTTGTTTCGGGTGTGTCCGGAATGGTGGTTTAGGAATGTCGTACCTTCATGCTCATTAAGGAAATTGATATTTCCCATTTAATGACACATTCCCAACAAATTAAAGAGGAAAAGCTTAAGGAAAGATCTAGGGAGGCAAAGAGGGAAAAGACCGGTGATGGTGACTTTTCACACTCGAGGTTGATGGCCATGGTCATTCTAAATTCCAACAAAGGCAAGGTTCCTCTAATGCTTCATTTTTTAAGTTCAAAAAATATAATATGTCTAACCCTAAACCTCAAGGAGGGATGATGGATCTTCTTTGTCTACATGTTCTAGGTGTGGAAGGAAGTATGATGGTCAATGCCTAAATGGTACGGCTAGTTGCTTTAGTTGGTAAGAGTGGTCATAAGGTGAGGGATTTTCTGTCACTTGCTACAAAGGGAAGATATGGTAGGTAAACTCTGCCTAGTGGTTCAAGTTCAAGTGCTCCAAAGAAAAAATGATTCGATGCACTTCAAACTCGACATGATCAAGAGGGTTCTCTCGATGTGATTACCGGTGTGTTGTAAGTCTTTCATCTTGATGTTTATGCTTTGCTTGATCCCGGTGCTACCTTGTATTTTTTGACGCCTTATGTGGCTATGATATTTGATATTTCTCTGGATGTATTGTTAGGCCTTTTTTCTATCTCTACTCCTATTGGTGAATCTATTTTGGCTAAGAGAGTCTATAGAAAATGTCCCATCTCCTTATCCAATAGAGTCACTCATGTTGCTCTTGTAGAGCTTGATATGTTGGATTACGATGTTATTCTTGGTATGGATTGGCTTTATTATTGTTATGCTTCTATCGATTGTAGAGCCCGAGTGGTTAAGTTTCAGTTTCCTTATTAATGAGCCCATCCTAGAGTGGAAAGCTAGAAATTCTATGCCGAAAGGTCAGTTTATTTCTTGTCTTAAAGCTAGAAAAATAATTTCTAAGGGTTGCATATACCATCTTGTTTGAGTAAGGGATAGAAATTCCAAAACCCCAATTCTTGAGTCAGTTCCCATTGTAAATGGGTTTTCGAAAGTGTTTCCCGATGATTTACCCGGTGTTTCTCCTGAAAGGGAAATAGACTTCGGTATTAACCTTCTCCCAGATAGGCAACTTATCTCTATTCCTCCTTACCGTATTGCTTTGGAAGAACTTAAGGAATTAAAGGAGCAATTGAAATATTTATTGGATAAGGATTTCATTCGACCGAGTATCTCTCAATGGGGTGCTCCAGTTTTGTTTTTCAAAAGAAACACGGTTCACTTCACATGTGAATGGACTACCGATAATTGAAAAAGGTTACCATTAAGAATAGGTATCCTCTTCCAAGGATTGATGATTTTTTTTATCAACTCCAAGGAATGGGTTAGTTCTCTAAGATTGACCTCCGTTTGGGTCATCACCAATTGAGGGTGAAGGAAGGTGACATTCCAAAGATGGCCTTTTGAACTTGGTATGGTCATTATGAGTTTTGGTAATGTCGTGTGGTTTGACTAGTGCTCCGTACGCATTCTTGGAATTGACGAACAAAGTGTTTAGACAATTTCTTGATATGTTTATCAATGACATCTTGATATACTCACGAAGTGAGGATGAGCATGCCGATCATTTGAGGATTGTGTTGCAAGTCCTCAAGGACCGACAACTATTTGCAAAGTTTAGTAAATGCGAGTTTTGGTTGAGATCCGTGGCTTTTCTTGGTCACATTGTTTTCGGTATGGGTATTGAGGTATATCCTAAGAAGACGGATGCAATTAAGAGTTGGCTTAGACCTCTATCCCCTTCAGATATTCGAAGCTTCTTTGGTTTGGACGGATATTATAGAAGGTTTGTGGAACGGTTTTGTTCGATTGCCTCTCCATTGAGTTCATTGACCCAAAAGAAGGTTAAGTCTTTATGGTCAGAGGCGTGTGAAAAGAGTTTTCAATAATTGAAAGATAGGCTTACCTCCACTCCGGTGTTGACTTTATCGGAAGGGTCCGATGTATTTTTTTGTTTATTAAGATGCTTCAAGGGTTGGATTAGGATGTGTTCTTATGCAAAATGGGAAAGTTATAACTTATGCTTGAAGGCTACTTAAGATTAAAGAAAATAACTATCCTACTTATGATTTGGAACTAGTGGAAGTTGTATTTGCCTTAAAGATTTGGAGGCATTACTTGTATGGTGTCCATGTCGATGTCTTTACTGACCACAAACGTTTGCAATTTGTATTCAAGCAAAAGGATCTGAATCTTTGCCAACGCAGGTGGCTAGAACTCTTGAATGACTATGACATGAGTGTCATTTATCACCCAGGCAAAGCCAATATGGTTGTCGATGCCTTAAGTCGGTTATCGATGAGTAGTGTTACACATATTTAAGATGGTGAGAAAGAATTGGTTCGTGCTGTTCATAGACTAGATGAGTTAGGTGTTCGTTTGGTAGACTACAATGAAGGTGGTGTTGTTTTTCAAAATGGTTCAGCATCGTCTTTTGTATCAGATGTGAAAGTCAAGCAAAGTCTTGATCCGATCTTGGTTGAGTTAAAGCAAGCAGTTCTTAAAAGTTCCGTTGAGTCTTTCTCCCAAGGGGGAGATAGTGTGCTTCGGTATCAAGGTTGTTTTTGTGTTCCCAATGTTCTTGATTTGAGGGAACAAATTTTATCGGACTCCCATAGTTCTTGATATTCAATTCACCAGGGAGCCACCAATATATACCGCAACTTGCGGGAGTTATATTAGTGGAATGGAATGAAGAAGGATATCACGGGATTTGTGGCTATGTGTCCTAATTATAAACAAGTGAAAGTTGAGCATCTAACCGGGAGGTTTGTCCCAAGATATTGGTCTTCCTACTTGGAAGTGGGAAGATTTGAATATGAAATTTATTGTTGGTTTACCCCGCACCCGACTACAACATGACTCGTTTTGAGTTATTGTGGATCGTATGATGAAGTCGGCTCATTTCATTCCCGTCAAGGTTTCCTATTCAGCAAAATATTATGCTAAGTTGTATCTAAAGGAAATGGTTAAGTTGCATGGAGTGCCCCTAGCCATTATCTCTGATTGTGGTACCCAATTTACTTCTTAATTTTGGAAGTCTTTCAAAAAAGGCCTTGGTACTCGTGCCAATATTAGTAAAGCTTTTCAACCTCAAACCGATGGGAAAGCGGAGCGTACTATCCCAACTTTGGAAGAAATGTTGAGAGCTTGTATGATTAAATTCAAGGGTAATATGGATGATCATTTTCCTTTGATTGAGTTTGCGTATAATAATAACTATCATTCAAGTATTGGTATGAATCCATTTGAGGCTCTTTATGGTAGCAGGTGTAGATCTCCTATATGTTGGTTTGAAGTTTGATAGGTTGCTTTGATAAGTCCCAAGTTGGTTCATGAGGCTATGAAAAAGGTTCAACTTATTAGAGAAAAGTTGAAAATGGCTCAAAGTCGACAAAAGTCCTATGCCAAATTAAAAGAAGAGATCTTGAGTTTGATGTCAATGATTGAGTTTACTTGAAAATTTCACCTATGAAGGGTGTAATGAGGTTTGGTAAGAAAGGGAAGCTTAGTCCCCGTTATGTTGATCCTTATCAAGTGTTGAGGCAGATAGACAAGGTGACTTATGAATTATACTTGCTCTCCAAATTATCATCGGTACATATGGTATTGCATGTCTCCTTATTGAAGAAGTGTATTGGAGATATGAGATCTATTTTACCATTAGAGAACCTTGGTATAAAGGAAAACCTTTCTTATGAAGAAGTTCTGGTTGAGATTTTAGACCGACAAGTTCAAAATTTGAGGAGCAAAGAATTTGCATCCGTAAAGGTGTTGTGGAGGAATCAAATGGTTGAGGGTGCTACTTGGGAGGCCAAGGCCGATATAATGTCCCGATATACTCATTTATTTCCCTCCGATCCTACTCTAGCTTGATTTATTTATATCCCCGTGGTTCTTTCTTGCGAATTCATGTCTCTTAGTCATTCTCATTTTTCTATTTGCATGCATGTATGTTTTGAAATGATGTTTTGAGTATGTTTTAGCTTGGAGTCGATTTTCCTCCTTGGTTATGTGTATTTTGATGAAATTGCATTAATGCTGGGTTGATATTTTGTCTCCTAATCTCTTTATTCTAGATTGAGTCCCATTTGAGGACGAATGTTCCCAAGGGGGAGATATTGTAATACCTTGGAATTCAGAAAGTGTAAGGCAGGTTTAACGGGTAGGTTCACGGACCTTATCCCAACCGTGAACCCTCCAGGGTTGCCTAAACAGCCCATGGAAGGTAAATGTACCGTGGAGAGGGATGGGGTGGCTGTCTATGAAATTCAAAATTTCCCCCTCATGTTCACGATCCCGTTCACGATCCGTGAAGGGCTAAATGGTCTGTGAAGGGCTAAATGGTCTGTGAAGGCCTCCCATGTAAGTGTTCCGTCAGCTTTTTAAGTCAGGGCTATTTTAGTTTTTCCATAGACATCTAGTACCTAAGGTATGTCTTTTTGACCCCTATTATAAGTTCTATATAAGTATTTTAAGTCCTAAAACTACCCATTCTAAAATCATTCTCCTAAATCCCAAATTCCCTCCAAGTTTTCCCCAAAATTCTCTCTAAAGCTAAGGAAGAAGAAGATGGGGTTTCACTTGAAGATCTCCAATTCACCATAGCTTTTGGGACTTGATCACTTAGATATGTAAGCATTCACCAATATAGTCCTTTCCTCCATTGGGTTTCTAAGATCTTCTAATTTTACAAGTTCAAATCTCAATTCAAAGTTAGGGTTTTATTCAATCTTTATGAGTTCTTCTCAATTATGATCTAATTGGTTATTTCTTATGTTCTATTGCATGAATTCAAGTAATTACATGTTTTTGAGTTGAATTCATATGAAACCATGCATGATCCATGATTTTTGACTATGAACACATGAGGAAGCTTATGAACTATGAATTTATAAAGATATGCATGCTTGTATGAAATTGATGTAAATGATTTGAGGATGCTTTTAAATGAAAGTATCAATGAGATTGTGAAAGGTTTTCTCACATGCTACTATGATTATGATTGTGGAAGGTTCTCTCACATAAGGACTCATAATGTTGAAAGGTTCTCTCTCCTAAGTTGAATCAAGATTGTAGGAGTTATTCTAAATTATTTTAGCTTGGATTGATACCTTAATTGTGTCTTTCGATGGATAATGAAATGAATATCATTAATGACTATTCCATGGGATTTTACTTAGCACCGAGAGGATATTGAGATGAAGGATCTCCCGTTAGTAGAGGTTGGGTCTCTAGTAGCAATCTCCTTGTCCCTA
The DNA here is from genome assembly GCA_029582245.1 of Solanum etuberosum. Classification (NCBI taxonomy): domain Eukaryota; kingdom Viridiplantae; phylum Streptophyta; class Magnoliopsida; order Solanales; family Solanaceae; genus Solanum; species Solanum etuberosum. The sequence goes on from JAJONR010001646.1 coordinate 32,174, forward strand.
ACTATGTGCCTGATATGGTGTCTAAGCTAGTGGATCCACGTAAGCTAAACGTTTATGATCCTTACCTTGGCAAGTAGGACATCTCTTTTCGGTGTGGGACAGACACCGGATTCCATGTTTTAGCTCACGTGGTCTATGTCGATTAATGGTAAATATCCCACAATAATGAACTAAGGTTACTTTCAAAGTATCTCACCAAGTGTTTCAAATATGTTAAGCTTGCATTGACCATGATTATGACTTATGTTTTCTAACGTCTTATCTTATGCTCTAGCTTGGTCATTGCATGTCATGTAAAATCCTTTTAGCATGATTTCATATCGTTTATGAATTGCTATCATACTTAGTACATTCTATATACTAATGTATACTTGTGCCTAAATTGTTTCACTAATGTAGGGTTCGAAGCTCCTACCTTGCATACTTGTGGTTAGTTGATCTCTCTTGGAATTCGAAGATTGGTGAGTCCTCATGTTCCAAGGACCAAGACACTTTTATATCGTTTCTTTATTTCAATTTTCAGACATTGTATGTGGTGTATGTGTTACGTCCCAACCACTTCTTTTTGATATATTAGATGACTTGTTGAGACTATGTTAGACTTCCGCTTTGTCAAACTCTTTTATGATACAAGAATACTACTTTGGAAATCTTTATTTCTATTATCTTGTATGATGTATGATAAGTGGACTATGTAGGGACTTTCGGGGTTCTATATGTCATGTTACACCTAGGATATACTTTGGATCGTGACAAGTTCATTGAATGAACTACGACTCGTAGATAGGACCGATAGAACAAGTCTTTACTCAAGTTATTTCAACCAAGGTTCTATGAACAGCGTCTACGGTCCGTTGAGTGAACTAAACTACGACCCGTAGAACCCATCCATATGCCCCTTCTGCACTTAATTTTTTTTTAGACTTCTCTTTCTTTCTGGCACATGTTGCAAAAATTAGGCCTTCCTTTTACTTTTTCTTGACAGTATTTTGACATGGACCCTAAGTTAACCTATACTAACCTAAAAGTCAAGATAAAAAGAGAAAACTTCAAAAAAAAAACTTAAACTAAACATCTTGGGTTCCCTCCCAAGCAGTGCTTGATTTTACATCGCGACACGACATAGATTCCTTTCTTACTGAGACTTCATCAAGAGCCTATTCTTCAATCACTCAGACTTCTTCCGGCTGTCCCATGTAGTGTTTAATACATTGCCCATTCACCTTCAACCTCGTTCCCTCATAATTCTCTGGTTCAATCGCTCCGTGTGAAAATACTTGCACTACTCGAAATGGTCCCGCCCATTTTGACTTGAGTTTGACAGGAAACAAGTACAAGCTTGAATTGAAGAGAAGGACAAAATCACAAAGAGAAAATTCTCGCTTCTCAATCTTTTGATCATAGTACTTCTTCATTTTTTGTTTTTATAAGGCTTAACTTTCATACGCTTTTAGGCGAAACTCATCAAGTCCATTAAGCTCATTTAACCTTTGATTTGTTGTAGCACTTGAATCTAGATTCAACTTCGTGAGTACCCACATGGCTTTATGCTCTAGCTCTACATGCAAGTGACCAGACTTCCAAAATACAAGTTGGTAAGGAGACATACTTATGGGTGTCTTGAATGCAGCCCGATATGCCCATAAAGCATTATCAAGCTTTCTCGACCAATCAGTTTTGTTTGCATTCATAGTCTTTGCTTGGATTTACTTGATTTCTCTATTTGAAACTTCCACTTTCCCACTAGACTATGGATGATAAGGAGTTGATACGCTATGTCAAACACCGTACTTCTCAAGCAACTCCCTTAACATCTTATTACAAAAGTGAGAACCTCCATAACTGATAATCACCCTTGGTGTACCAAATCTAGAGAAAAAATTCATTAAAGGAACACGTTGACACTCTTTCCCTCATTGTTTGAAAGCACAACAACTTCAACCCATTTAGGCACATAGTCAACCGCTACACGTATGTACTTCATCCCATTCGAACTCACAAACGAACCTTTAAAGTAAAGGCCCTATACATCAAACAATTCAATCACCAAAATTGGAGTAAGTGAGAATTCTTTCTTCCTTGAAATGTCTCCTTCTCTTTGACAACGATCACAAGAATTTGCAAAATCATAAGCGTTTTGGAGAATGGTAGGCCAATAATACCCACAATGCAAGATTTTGTGAGCAGTCCAGATACCACTTTGATTACCACCAACAGGAGATGAATGGCAAGCTTCCAAAATACTCATCATCTTAACCTCAGGTATATAGTGACAAATAATCCCATCGGCGCAGACATGGAACAGATAAGGCTCTTCCCTGAAAAAACTTCTTCACATCATAAATGAATTTTCTCCCTTGGTGAAATGACAAATCCGAAGGTACCGCATCACTCACCAAGTAATTAGCAAAACCTACGAACCAAGGGATAAGTTCATGTGAGGAAGACAAAACCTGTTTGTCTGGAAATGTATCTTTTATCTTAACTCCATCAACCACCTTCAACATTGCTTCTTCTTCTAATCTGGACAAGTGATCACAAATTTGATTTTCTATCCATTTTCTATCTTTCACTTCAAAGTCGAATTCTTGTTGTAACAACATCCATCGAGTTAGTCTTGGTTTAGCATCCTTCTTTGTCATAACATAACTCAAAGTTGCATTGTCATTGTGCGTAATGACTTTGGTGCCAAGAAAATAGGATCAAAACTTCTCGAACGCAAAGACTACAATAAGCAATTCTTGTTTAGTGACGATGTAGTTCTTTAGAGCCACATTCACGGATTTGCTCACATAGTATATGGGATGAAGAACTTTTTCAGGCCTTTTCCCTAATACCATGCCAAGCGCCAACCCACTTGCATCACACATAACTTCAAACGGTTTTCTCCAATTCGGTGAAATATTGATAGGTACAAAAATTAATTTCTCTTTTAACCCTTCAAATGCCTTACAAAAAGCATCATCAAACTCTAACTTTGTCGCCTTTTCAAGTTACTTGCATAATGGGTGCGCTATCTTGGATAAGTCCTTGATAAATCATTGATAAAGACCAGCATGTCCCAAAAAGCTTCTAACAACCTTTACAGAGATGGGTGGGTGTGAATTTCAATCACTTTGATTTTTGCTTTATCAATTTTAATGCCTTTGTGAGAGATTCGATGAACAAGAACTATGCCCTCTTTTACCATGAAGTAACACTTCTCCCAGCTTAACACAAGATTCCATTCTTCGCTTTGTTTTAGAACATCACCTAGGAGGGTCAAGCAATCAGCAAACGAGTCACCTACAACAGAAAAATCATCCATAAATACCTTGATAGTGTCTTCCACCACGTCTGAGAAGATGGACATCATTCAACGCTGAAAGGTCGCTGGTGTACTACACAACCCAAAGTCATCCTCTTGAAAGCAAACATCCCATAGAGACAAGTGAAAATAGTCTTCTCGTGGTCTACCAGGGCTATAGAGATCCGATTGTAGCTTGAATATCCATCCAAAAAATAGTAACAACCTTTACCAACAAGACGATCTAACATTTAATCCATGAACGACATTGAGAAGTGATCTTTCTCGGTCCATCCATTCAACTTGCGATTATCTATGCAGACTCTCCAACCTATAACCGACCTTATTGGTATGAGCTCATTCTTTTCATTGGGAATCACATTAATTCCTCCTTTATTAGGCACACATTGAACATGGCTTAACCAATTACTATTAGCAATAGGATAAACCACCCCAGCATCAAACCACTTTATGATCTCTTTCTTCACAACTTCTTTCATTGGTAGATTTAGTCTCCTCTGGTGCTCAATGCTCGGTTTACAATCAAGAATGATTTAGATCTTATGCGAACATATGCCCGATGGAGTGCCTATGATGTCAATAATTGTCCATCTAATAGCCCTCTAGAAACACCTCAACATCGGTATCAAATCCTCTACTTGCCCTTCATTCAAATCAGCAGCAATGATGACTGGCAAAGTATTATTTGGCCCAGAAACACATACCTCAAGTGAGATGAAAGAGATTTTAGTTCCAACTTTGGAGCTCATCAATGGATGGTTTTGCAGGTGGAGTTTCTCTATTCTTCATATCTAAATCCATCTTCTTTGGTGTATGGCAAAAACTTCTGATACCATTAAGTGCAGCAATCATCTCATTGTACTCCTCAATGTGCTCTCCATCGAACTTCATGATCACAACTGCTGGTGCTTTACCACCTAATCTCTCTTCAATTGGAACTTTTGATTTCTCCTCAATAGTCAAATTCACTACGGACACCCCATTGAGATCACTTTTATGATTTATTTATTTGAATATATTGAATGTCACCTCTTTGATGTTCAGTCTGAACTTCATCTCCCCTCTCTCCGTATCAACAAAAAAAAGGAATGGTCTCCCTAAGATGATGGGTACTTCAAAGTCAGCCTTGCAGTCTAAAATCATGAAATCCACATGAAATATGAACACCTCAACTTTGATCAGAACATATTGAAGGATCTAAATTGGTTTCTTTACGGTGCGATCAACTACAAGTAGGCACATTGCGGTCGGTTTGGGGGCACCCAAGACCAACTTTTTGAACACTGATAGCAACATCAAATTAGTGCTAGCACCCAAGTCACATAGGGCTTTAGCAAAGTGTAATGCATCAATCGTACATGGATTGGTAAACACTCTAGGATCCTCCTTATTTTTAACTAATGATCTAGTAGCAATGCCACTACAATGTTGTAACTTGTCATCTCCTTCAAAACTGACGACCCTCTTTTTGTCATTAGATCTTTCATAAACTTAGCATATCCCGACATCTATTCTAGTGCTTCAATCAAGGGAACTTTGATCAAGAGTTGTTTCAGTATTCAGATGAACTTGCGATATTTACCTTCCTTGGTTTTCTTGACCAATCTTTGAGGAAAAGAAGGAGGAGGTCGGGGCATCAAAATTATCTTTTGATGGCTTTCTCTTCTTTCCAAACTTATTTTCGGGATGCTTGACTTTTTCAACTTGAACCTCCTCATGTTCCTTTGTACTTTCCACTTTAGTCGGCATAGGCAGGTTAGACGTTTTCTTTCCACCTCGAATAGTAACTACCTTGCATTGCCCATCATTCTAGGGATTCTAGACATTGCTGGGAGTGTTCCTTGCATCATGGATTTGCGGATGAAGTTAGTTGACTCAACTGTTGCTCAATATATTTAATGGATACTACATGTGAATTTACCTTTTGCTCAATGTTTGATAGATCAATACCCATCTCTTTCACATTATCATCTACGGAGTCAAACCTTTTAATCATCTTGGACAACATATCTTCAATGCAATTCATACTTGATCCTCCATATCGATTACCTGGTGGAACATACGGACCACTCCTATCATTTAAATTGTTGTACCATTCTTGTTGTAATTATTATCGCGATTATAGTTCCCTTCATGGTTGTAGTTGCTGTAGTTTCGAACTTGATTTCCTTGATCTCGGCACCAATTATCCTGATTGGATGCTTGGGCGTTAGTGTGGAAATCCCCATCTGCTCATTCATAAAATTAACGTCTTCTTCATATATGTATTAATCTTGATGTGGTGCTCTATTCTTGTAGTTTAATATATTAACTTTCTCAGCACTCCCCCTCAAATGTTTTAACACCAAGCCCACCTCTGTTTTTAACTGTGCCACCTTTTTACGCATATCTTCATTCACTTGATCGTGAGTTGCTTGTATTGAAAAACTGCTCTTTGCGGTTGCTGAACTTCTAGTGCTATATGCTTTATTAGTTTTGGAAATATTTTCAAGCTTCTCTACAATCTGCTAAAATGTGTTAGCTCTGTAAGATCCTTTAGCGATAGTGTCCAACACTGCTTTACCATTGTCATCTAGTCCTCCGTAAAAGAACTGCTTGGGTGATTCATCATCAATTTGATAGTTCAGGACACTTCTCATGAAGCCTGTGATTTTTTCCCATGAATCACTAACCGACTCCCTATGTATAGCCACAAAGTTGTTGATGTTATCTTTAGCTTCACATTCTTTGACAACGGGAAGTAGTTTTCTAAGAACACTTTATACAACTCCTCCCATGTGGAAATTGAGTTATATGAAAGCTCATATAACAACACAGTCTCATCACCCGTCAATGATAATGGGAATACACGTAACCCAATAGCATCCATGTCTAAGTTTGACTTTCGCACACTACTCTTACACATACTGATGACTTTACTCAGATAATCATATGGGTCTTCAGATGGCATACCATCAAACAACCCTTTGGATGTAAGCATTTGTCTCAGACCGCTAGTGACAACACATGTATGTCCAAGTGGCATCCAACAACATTATGGTCAACCTTGTAATTATCCTGCACATCGGGTTTTGGTTGATCTTGCACTATTAGAGGGTTGTTCTGGTCGTTTCCTAGTACCTTTTCAAAACCCAGAAGTTGAGCTCAATGATTTCTCTCTTATCCTTCTCCGACTTGATAGACGTTCAGTCCTAGATTATGTCCACGTCCACTGTTGGTGATTTTGCACAGTGTTTATTTAGTTCTGGGTTGAAACGGCTCAGAGGATTTTATTAACTCCATGTACTTGGCATACACTTTGAACTAAACCCGTAGGAAACAAAAACAAAGTAAAACGTAAATTAGGAAATAATTGACTAATAGTGCCATAAGAAAATTAGTCTAATCTAAAAGCCTTATTCCCTGACAGCAGCGCCAAATATTGGTACACCTAAATCACACCTCCCTAAAGAAGTATATGCGATCGTTGTACAAATAAAGAATCTAACAAAGGTTAGGGTTGATCCCACGAGGAATGAGGTCTAGACTTACCCTAATTGGGTGTTAATTGTACTTTTAGTCGAGTTATTTCCGTAAAGGGGGAGGGGGGGGGGGTTGTAAAAAAAAAGCTTGATTGATTGAATTCAGTAACAAGTAACCAAGTAAGCAAGACTGAATGTTTTTTAGAATCAATAGAAGATAAAACTAGGGTATACGTATTCCCCACAAGTTCCTAACGTAGTAAACCTTATAGTAGTAACCTTGTCTAGTGTTAAACAACCAAAGTCGGTAATCCAGGTATCTTCTAAGTGGCTGGTCGCCCAAATAGGAAATTTCACCACACAAATTTTGTCAATCTACGGGTGTGTTCTTTACTAACCCTTCCCCTTGACCCCGGATTAGCTATCACAGAGGTGGTTCAAGCTATTAGATGAAGGTTGTAGTAGTCAAATCTCCATTGTTTAATCTCTTTTTTCATTTGTTACTTCTTTGGTTGGACAAGTAGGAATAAGGCGAGTTCTAATGTTGCGCACCATTAAAAAACAATCAAAGTGAAGAGATCAACAATACATGCATAAACGCTATTCAAGAATTACTAATTACTAAGGCTATGTTGTTAGTTCCTCATGGTTCCGGCAACCCTAGCTATGAATTTAGCTACTCATACTTGAGTTATCACACTTTATATTAAGTTTGTTAAAATAAATCATGAGCTTACAATTAGAGGGTTGAATTCTAAATCTTGAATTGACGAACACAAGATATAATATAAACAGATGATTCAAGAATTACAATGGATAAAGTGTTTACCAAATAATTCTCAAACCCAAAAACAAGGTATCAAACTATCCAACGTTAAAAATGAGAAATAAATGACTATTTATAGATATCTAATCCTAAATAGACTACGAAAAAGAAACATAGAAAATTAGGCTTCGACAGTCATGTCTACGGTTGGTGATATGTGGTTCGTAGCTTAGACGATGACTCGTAGACCCACCTCGTAGAAGGCAACTCCTTCAATGATATCTAGACTCTTCCTACGGACATGATCTATGACTCACAGCTTTGCATGGTCCGTCCTGGCAACTCATAGTCAAATGTATTGGACTCAATATTTTTGCATCATCCTACGACTTAGACCTATGGCTCGTAGTCTGCTTCTGTCATCCCATACTTAGCAAAAATAAAATTCCAAAATCTTCAACCTCTTCTACAGGTTAGTACTATGGCTCGTAGAAAGGACTATGACTCGTAGGCTGATTCGTAGGTCTTCAAAAACCTGCTGCTTCTCTAACTTTTCTTTCTCTGATTGCCAACACCCATTTTCCTGCACATACAGATAAAAATATCATCAAATCTACTAACTAATGCCTAAGAAACATGTAAAATTCCAAGTTTAAAGTATTATAAGTACCATAAATTCGCGGTACATCAGTTGTGCGGATATTATCAAATGTCATAATCATTAAATTAAAAATAGGTTATAAAATTTATTTACATGTTAATACAATAAAACCTCACAAAATTAATACTCGGTTAATTAATAATCTCTCTAAGATAATAATTTTCTTCGGTCCCGACTTGGGCCAATGGAAAAAATTACTCATTTCGATAAGATAATAAGATAATATATTTTCAGAAGACCCCTATATAAATATATGGTCCCATTAATATTATAAATTAATAATTTTTTAAAAGTACAAATATATCTAAGAAAATTTATTGATATATGATTCTATTATGTATAGTTTTTTGTTAAAATTTAAATCTAGTTGAAGCTCATCTCTAACTTTTCATATTGCATCCAAAAGTTTCGGTGTTGTCTTTTCTAATTGCACCATAAAATTTTGAAGAGTTCTAGATGCAAGTGTTTCCTTACGGTAACTGGTTCCAAAGGTATTGTATCATCTTCAACTTTATCATCAACATTATTTTTCCAATGATATCCACAATTTATTCTATACTCTGTACCTCTGAACATGTATCATTTTCACTCATCCAATAGGTTATTAATGTCCATTTTATTATGGTAACTGAGATCATTAATCATGACCTCAAGTTCATGAATGACGTTTTCACAAGTGGATTCTTTCAAATTCTTTGAGATTTCATCTCTGAACAATTTTTCAGTGTCGAAACACTTTGTAAATTAATAAATATTAATTTATCGATTAAATAATACCTCTATAAAATAATAATATTTCATGATCCCACCTATATTAATTTATAGAGGTTTTACTGTATATTTTTTAATAGATTTTTTCACTTGTTAATATATTTTTTAAATAGTTATATCAATACATTATTATTAATATTATTATTATTGTTATTATTATTATTATTATTATTATTATTATTATTATTATTATTATTATGATTACTATTATTTATATGATTATATTAACTCAATATTTTAGTACACAACTTTATTTGTTATAATATTATTATAATAGTAATGATCAACTACATTGTTAGTTTACGATATATTTATATTAAAATATTAATAAATTTATTTTTTCATACAAAAAGATCAAATTTTAAGTCTCCACATGAAATATTTAATAAAATAAGAATAATTTTTTAAAATTATTTTATATGTATAATTCAAAGCCACAAATTTCAAAAACTTTATGGACTGATTTTAATTCGAGTCAAACTATTAATGGAAAAAATTATCAAATTATAAAGATAAATTAATACTTAATACAAACATGAAAATAGAATTTAATGCATAATTAGCAAATGCATTTCATATTTATCATTGAAATTAATTAAACATACATAGTGAAAGAAATTCCTTGATTTACATATAAGTAATTTTTTTAATTATAAAGTTACATTTTACTTATGCACTTTAAATAACCAAACAAACTAAATAAAGTAAATAAAAGAAACAAAAAAGTTTTATACTACACTATAATTTATTTTTACGCTAAAAAGTAGTCAAGTGGTCCTAGTTATAATGTCTGAATATATTTATTATTATTTTTTCAAAATATACATCTGAGATATACAAAATATAAAAGTAATGTGTTAATAACACACAAATAAAATACCTTTTAAGAAATCTGATAAGTTCAACCATTTTCTTCTCTGAACTTTTCTCATTTGGACTCATTCAAATGTCATTTACTTTACCATATTAGAAAGAAATATGAAAAGGAATATTTCCTTCATCTTAAATTGTTGTGAGATTATATGATAAAATTCAGAACTTGTTGGTAAATGCATAATTACTTATCAAGAAATGGAAAAATAATCATCTAAACGTGTCATATATTACGATCTTTTCTTTTTATATCTCTCATGAATAATATTAACTACTTATCGTAGATTTGTGAGGGAAAAAATTGTTCACAAATGAATATTCAAATTAAACAACCTCAATATGATGACAATTTTACATTAAATGCTTAGATGATTTCGATCGCAATGATGTTAAAATAGTAATAATAAAAATATTAAGTGTTGATTTTGCAATAATGAGAAATAAGAAGACATAAAGTAGAAAATCATAGATTAATAGTAACTAAAATAATAATAAAATAAACTATATATTATTTCATCTATTTTTTAAAAAACATTAAAAGTAATAAAAATCCTTAATATATCATGACCTATCATCAGAATAGATTCTTTCATAAATTTCACGTCTGAAAAATAATTCAAAAAGGCAAAAATGATAAAATATAAAAAATGTTTACTATATAAAATCAAAAGGAAACAATAGGACTATGGAGAATAACATGCATTCTCTGTTGACTTTTTCTTTCTTCAAAATATGTGAATTTTTTACAACTTCTTTCTTCATTTTCCTGTAATATTATCTCATCAATATCATTTGTCTTAGAATGAATATCCATGTCTAAAAAATTTAAATCATAGATTTACCACTATAAATTCTCAGAAGGTGTTTCTATCATATCACTAGAAAAAGTACGGTAGAAAAAAAATTAGTATATCAGCTTTAAATTAAAAAGATTATATTTTAAAGGCAATGTTTTATCGGAGTCGTAAAAATCATAATTATATTCTATTTGATTAATACGAGATACTTTCAATTTTGAACGAATATATTGAACTTCTCCTTCTTCTTAACAATCATTTTGCCTTCTTCAAAATTTTCCACATGAAATTTCTCTTTGTACGATATTCCTTGCCTATATTTGAAATGTATAAAAAAAACTTGTAACGACCTGATTCCGTCGTTAGGGAAAAGCCAATGGGGAAAGAATTGGGGTCAAAAAACTTTTTGGCATTAACTTGGGATTTCCTAACCTAGTCCAGATTTGGACGAAATCGGAGTGAGTGAGGTCTAGGGAAATCTGGTAACGAATGAGAGATGTAATTATGAATTTGATCATATGAGTAGATATCTAAGACGTTAAGGAACCCGTACGAATTTACGGAATCGAATTTGGGCGAGTAGAACTCCCAAAACTGATCTTAGCGTGAACGGGTAATTTCTGAGTGTCATGGGTTGAAGGTCTGTTGTGAAATGGGGGTTTGAAACTCTTTAATTAACTCTCTGTCTCCTTGCAAGCCGCCAAGGCGGGATTTTTCCTGTGAGGGCGGGGCCGCTGCAGCGGGACGAGGTCCGCCACAGTGGGACGAGGTCCGCCACAGCGGGACATACGCGACTTAAGTCGGAAATAAACCCCAAAAATGTTATTATTCTGCAACATTCAATTTTGAGAGCTAAGGAACGACCCAGGGATATTTCTTGAAGGTTTTCCACCTCTTCTAGTACCAAAGGTAAGGTTTTTACTCCCCAAATCCATTTTTCAATCCGTAGAACTTAGTTTCTTGGGTAATTATCGATGGGGGAGGGTCTTGATATGAGATTTATGGTGGCAGAAGCCCTAAACTGGGTATGGGGATCAAGGGTTTGGCCTAGGGTTGATATTATTGATTATAATCTGGGTAATTAGGTCTTGTTTATTGATCCTCGCGTTATATTGATTGTTTGTAGACCAAGAACAAGCAGAAAGAATCCGAAAAGAGAAGAATCAAGTTTCTTAGGAGATTCAATCTTTGTTCGAGGTAGGTGATGGTTGTGATTTCATGTTTGTGTGATGTATGTTAGTAATTACTTCATTGTAATACATGTATGTATGCGAATGTTGCACTATTGATCACACCTATTGTAAATGAATATGAATCAATGATTGTCTGCCATGAATCAACACTTGATTGTATGAATATGAGAATATACATTGTGATTGTGATTGTGGTATGTTGAATGGAACGGGTGTCCCGTTCCGACACACTAACTGGGATCGGATGTCACAAATCGACATACAAATTTGAACGGGTGTCACGATCTGACACACTAACTTGGAACGGCTGCCATGATCTGGTACACTAACAGTTTGAGTATGGGTTCCATGAGAGGACCAATGACTTGTTATATATATGCGTATTATTGGGAATGTGGAATTGTACATTGCTCATGATATGATGACTGATATTGTATATGTTCGGTATATACTTGTTTACTGTGTTGTGATTACTGTGTTGTGATTACTTGCTTATATTACACTTATTGGGATAGCCACGTGATCCCACCAATACACTGTGGTTGTGTACTGATTCTGCACTTGCTCTTTCTTTATTGAGTACAGGGCATCTCCAGGTGGCTACTGACAGACCTCGCTTAGGAGATCAGTGATCAACATCGGATTCAAGGGTGAGCCAGTTCTTTCAGGCTGCCATGGGTCCTCTATTGTTTATTCCACTCATTCAGACTTACACTAGTACTTTAGATAATCTTATGTTAGATTGGGTTGCACCCATGTTCTTAGAATTGTTGAACTTTAGAGTTTTGGTACATTGACTTTCAGGTTCTAGGCATTATTTCCGCAATTGTTTTGTTAGGCTTCGGAGTTTATGGGAATTCCCTATTTTTCCTTTAGACATTTAAACATACTTCCGTATCTTTAAATGCTTTAGTTTTCATTAATTTGGTTAGTTGGGTTGTAGTAACGGTTCTCCCACCGGAGGGTTAGTGTGGGTGCTAATCACGACGGTCTGGGTCGTGACAAAGTTGGTATCAGAGCCCTAGGTTTGTTGATCTCGGTGTACCAAAACGAGTCTTGTAGAGTCTTGCGGAATGGTATGGAGACGTTTGTACTTTTCTTCGAGAGGCTATTGGAATTTAGGAAATCTCTCTATTTTCTCTTTTCTCCTTTCGTGCTATAACTTGGTTCCAATTGGTATCTGGTGATCCAAATTGATATCTATTCTCCTTCACTCTTCTGTCCGCAGATGGTTAACACTAGATTCAATGACGTTAGGCCCGAAGCTCCCGTTAATGAACCAGCTGAGGAGTCTGCAGCGAGAGGTCGCGGTTGACGCAGGGGTAGAGGAAGACAAAGGGACAAAGGCCGAGGAAGGGTAGCACCTACTAGGGATGGAGCACCAGTTGAGAATGCTCCCATAGATGAGGTTCCTCCCATGCATCATAAAGGTAGAAGAGAACGTGGAAATTGAGGATGAGGGGGATGTTGGACAGGAAGAGAATGCACCGGCTAGGAATATCAGCGCTCCTCCCTTAGACCCAGTGTTAGCTCAACAAATCATGTCGTTTCTGAAAGGATTGGTTGGTCCTGGAATTCCTCCAGCAGTGCAAGCTACTCAACCCCCAACCAACTGCCCCGTTACTGTTACTAGTACCAGAGGTGACGCAGCATTAGGTACTGATACCTTTTTCCGTCCTGTTGGGTCCCGTAATGACTGGTAATGAGCATGAGATGTTGACTATGTTTTTGAAATTGAAGCCACTTGTGTTCCATGGTTCTGAGAGTGAGGACGCCTATGAGTTAATCCTAGATTGTTATGAGAGGCTTCATAAGTTGGGAATTGTCCATCAGCATGGAGTAGAGTTCGCGACCTTCCAATTACAGGGCGAGCCTAAACAGTGGTGGAGAGCATATGTGGAATGCAGATCTTCAGCTTTACCTCCACTCACTTGGACCTAGTTTCATGCTTAGTTCTTGGAAAAATATGTGCCCCGGACCTTGAGAGATCGTAAGAAGGATGAGTTCATGGCTTTGGAGCAAGGTGGTATGTCTGTGGCTGCTTATGAGGCCAAGTTCCATGCTTTGTCTAGATATGCTACACAATTGGTGACTACTGAGGAAAAGAGGATCCGTCTATTTGTTAAGGGATTGAATTCTGAGTTACAGGTATTGTTTGTGCACATGACTTCTGTTGGGAAAAGTTTTAATGAGGTAACAAATTTTGTGAAGAAAGTGGAGGGGGTGAGGCGAGACGGGCAGGCTAATGCGTTGGCTAAGAAAGCTAAGAGCACTGATAACTTTCAAGGTTCCTACTCCAGAGGTTCAGGAAGGCCGACACTTGCAGCCCGGCCAATTCAGTCTGCTATGCCCGCTTCTACAGGTAATTACTCGGGAACTCCACATTAGAATTTTATTCAGGATAGCCAGGGAGCCGCACCTTCGGATGGAAGCAGACCATCTTTTGATCGCACTTGTTATAATTATGGAGAACCTGGGCATATGAGGAGAGATTGTCCCTACCCGCTCATGTTGGACCCCCCGAAACAATAGACTAGAGCAGTGGTACCCGCGGAAAATGGTAATAATGGTCGAGGACGTCCACAAGGTGGGCGAGGAGGAAATCAGCGAGGCCGTGGAGGTTGGGAAAATGGTAATGCAGGCAGAGGTACGACGCATCCAGGCAGGGAAGTCACCCGTCAAGATGACAAGGCTCAGTGTTATGCCTTTTCGGGTAAGGGCGAGGTAGAGTCTTCCGATGCAGTGATCACAGGTATTATTCTTGTTTGTGACCGGATGGCTAATGTGTTGTTTGATCCGGGTTCTACTTATTCTTATGTGTCCGTTCAGTTTTTCTTGGGATTTGATATGAATTGTGATGTACTTGATGCCCCCATCCATGTTTCTACCCCAGTTGGAGAGTCTGTCATAGTCACCCATGTCTATCGTGCTTGTCCTATCTTGTTTATGGGTTTTCAGACTTGGGTTGATTTGGTTATTTTGGATATGGCTTACTTCGGTACAATCTTAGGCATGACTTGGTTGTCCCCCTATTATGTTGTGCTTAATTATAACACTAAGTCTGTGACTCTAGAGATCCCCGGTAGGAAAAAGTTAGAGTGGGAAGGGGTGTACAAGCCTAAGCTAGCTAAGATCATATCCTCCATAAGGGCTAGGAAACTGGTGGGGCAGGGTTGTTTGGCTTATTTGGCTCATATTCGGGATGTTGAGGTTGAGTCTCCCTCTATTGAGTCTATTCCTGTGGTGTCAGAATTTAGAGAAGTGTTTCCTATTGATTTGCCTGGTATGCCTCCGGATAGAGATATAGATTTCTGTATTGACTTGGAACCTGGTACTCGCCCCATTTCCATCCCTCCATATCGCATGGCTCCGGCAAAATTAAGAGAGCTTAAGGCTCAAATCTAAGAACTTCTTGATAAATGTTTCATTCATCCTAGTGCTTCCCCATGGGGTGCTCCTGTCTTGTTTGTTAAGAAAAAGGACGGTAGTATGAGAATGTGCATAGATTCTCGATAATTGAATAGGGTAACCATCCGGAATAAATATCCACTACCTCAGATAGATGATATTTTTGACCAGTTGCAGGGTGCATCCATTTTCTCTAAGATTGATCTAAGGTCTGGCTATCATCAATTAAAGATTAGTCCTGAGGATATACCAAAAATGACATTTAGGACCCGCTATGGGCACTACGAGTTTCTAGTTATGTTGTTTGGGTTGACAAATGCGCCTGTAGCTTTCATGAGTTTGATGAATGGGGTGTTCAAACCATTTCTTGATTCATTTGTTATAGTGTTTATTGATGATATTCTGGTTTATTCGAAAAATAAGGAAGAGCATGCCGACCATCTTCATATTATTCTAGGTGTTCTTGGGAAACAAAAGTTGTATGCAAAATTTTCTAAGTGTGAATTTTGGTTGACTTCGATTGCCTTTTTGGGGGATGTAATTTCAAAGGAAGAGGTAATGGTAGATCTCCAAAAGATTGAAGCGGTTAGGAATTGGGTTCGACCAAGTTCTGTGACTGAAATTAGGAGTTTTGTGGGGCTTGCCAGGTATTATCGTCGATTTGTGAAGAATTTTGCTTCCATTGCCACACATCTGACAAGGTTGACCAAAAAAGAGGTACCTTTTGAATGGACTGAAAAATGTGAGGAGAGCTTTCAAAAGCTCAAGACTCTCTTGACCTCAGCAACTATTCTTGCACTACCAGTGGAAGGTAAGGACTTTATTGTTTATTGTGATGCTTCGCATTCGCGTTTGGGTGATGTATTGATGCAGGAGAAGAATGTCATATCTTATGCGTCACGACAGTTGAAGGTACATGAACGAAATTACCCAACACATGATTTAGATTTGGCAGTGGTAGTATTTGCTCTTAAGATCTGGAGGCATTATCTTTATGGTGTCAAGTGTGAGGTATTTATTGACCACCGTAGCCTACAACATGTATTTACTCAAAATGATCTAAATCTGAGACAACGAAGGTGGATGGAGTTACTCAAGGATTATGATGTGACCATCCAATACCATCCAGATACGGCTAACGTGGTGGCAGACGCATTAAGCCAGAAGACGGTGAGTATGGGTAGTCTAGCTTGCTTAGGTGTGACCAAGAGACCTTTGGCTAAAGAAATTCAACATTTGGAGTCTAAGTTCATGCACTTGGGCATCTCAGAAAAAGGTGGGGTGTTAACTAGCATTGAGTTTAGGGCCACCTTCGTTGAGGAGATCAAGGCCAAACAGTTTGAGGATGAGAATTTGAATGAGCTTAGAAAGAAGACGGTGATTGGTAAGGCACAAGATATGGTTCTTGATGCGGGGGGTGTGCTCAGTTTTAAAGGAAGGATTTGTGTTCCTAGAGTGGGCGACCTGATTCAGGGTTTATTGACAGAATCCCATAGTTCACAGTATTCTATTCATCCGGGTGTGACTAAGATGTACCGAGATTTGAAGCGAATTTATTGGTGGCCTGGCAAGAAGAAAGATATAGCGGAGTTTGTGGCTAAGTGTCAAAATTGGCAACAAGTAAACTATGAGCATCAAAGGCCTGCAGGTTTGCTTTAAAGAATGCCAATTCTGAAATGGAAGTGGGAAAGGATAGCCATGGATTTCGTGGTTGGTCTTCCCAAGACTTTGGGAAAATTTGATTCTATTTGGGTAGTGATTGACAGATTGACGAAGTCAGCCCATTTTATTCCGGTCAGAGTAGACTATAATGTGCAACAATTGGCTAAGGTGTATGTAAAAGAGATAGTAAGGCTTCACGGGGTGCCCCTTTCTATCATCTCAGACCGTGGTACGTAGTTCACATCCATGTTTTGGGGAAAATTACAAGAGGAGTTGGGTACTCAACTCACTTTTAGCACAACATTCCATCCGCAGACGGACGGACATTCAGAAAGGACCATTCAAGTGTTATAGGATATGTTGAGGGCATGCGTGATCAACTTTGGAGGACATTGGGATAAGTTCCTACCCTTGTGTGAGTTCTCTTATAATAATAGTTACCACTCCAGCATTGATATGGCACCATTTGAGGCACTTTATGGGAGAGGATGTAGATCACCTATAAGATGGTTTGAGACTGGAGATGTGAAACCTTTGGGGGTTGACTTGGTGAGGGATGCTCAGGATAAGGTCAGAAGCATCCAAGCTAAGCTCCTAGCAGCCCAAAGTAGACAGAAAAAGTATGCAAATCATAAGGTAAGAGACATGGCGTTTCAGACTGGTGAGAATGTACTTCTTAAGGTGTCACCCATGAAAGGGGTGATGAGATTCAGCAAGAGGGGCAAGTTTAGTCCTCGATATATTGGACCCTTTGAGGTTCTTGACCGTGTAGGGCCAGTGGCTTATAGGTTGGCTTTACCTCCTAACTTATCGGGAGTTCATCCGGTATTTCATGTGTCCATGTTAAAGAGATATCATGGGGACAGGGATTACATCATAAAATAGTACTCAGTTGTGTTAGACAAAGACCTTCAGTATGAGGAAGAACCGATTGTAATTCTTGATCGTGATGTCTGAAAGTTGAGGACCAAGGAGATTATGTCTTTGAAAGTTCAATGGAAGCATCGTCCGGTTGAGGAAGCCACTTGGGAGACCAAGAAGGACATGCGAGACAAGTATCCCCAGTTATTCAACGATTCAGGTACTACTCTACCCTTACTTTAGCCAGTCTTTCCTAGTTGATCACTCAGGGACGAGTTATGGGTAAATTGACATCTATTGTAACGACCTGATTCCGTCGTCAGGAAAAAGCCAATGGGGAAAGAATTGGGGTCAGAAAACTTTTTGGTAGTAACTTGGGATTTCCTAACCTAGTCCAGATTTAGACAAAATCGGAGTCAGTGAGGTCTAGGGAAATCTGGTAACGAATGAGAGATCTAATTATGAATTTGATCACATGAGTAGATAGCTAAGATGTTAAGAAACCCGTACGACTTTACGGAATCGAATTCGGGCGAGTAGAACTCCCGAAACTGATCTAAGCGTTAATGGGTAATTTCTGAGTGTCATGGTTTGAAGGTGTGTTGTGAAATGGGAGTTTGAAACTCTTTAATTAACTCTCTGTCTTCTTGGAATCCGCCAAGGAAGGATTATTCCCGCCAGGGCGGGGCCGCTGTAGCGGGATGAGGTCCGCCATAGCGGGACAGACGTGACTTAAGTCAGAAATAAACCCCAAAAATGTTATTATTCTGCATCATTCGATCTTGAGAGCTAAGGAACGACCCAAGGATATTTCTTGAAGGTTTTCCACCTCTTCTAGCACCAAAGGTAAGGTTTTTACTCCCCGAATCCATTTTTCAATCCGTAGAACTTAGTTTCTTGGGTAATTATCGATGGGGGAGGGTTTTGATCTGAGATTTATGGTGGAAGAAACCCTAAACTGGGTATGGGGATCAAGGTTTTGACCTAGGGTTGATATTATTGATTATAATTTGGGTAATTAGGTCTTGTTTATTGATCCTCACGTTATATTGATTGTTTGTAGACCAAGAACAAGCGGAAAGAATCCGGAAAGGGAAGAATCAAGTTTCTTAGGGGATTCAAGGTTTGTTCGTGGTAGGTGATGGTTGTGATTTCATGTTTGTGTGATGTATGTTAGTAATTGCTTCATTGTAATGCATGTATGTATGCGAATGTTGCACTATTGATCACACCTATTGTAAATGAGTATGAATGAATGATTGTATCCCATGAATCAACACTTGATTGTATGATTATGAGAATATACATTGTGATTGTGATTGTGGTATGTTGAATGGAACGGGTGTCACGTTACGACACACTAACTGGGATCGGATGTCACGTACCGACATATAAATTGGAACGGGTGTCACGATTCGACACACTAACTTGGAACGGGTGCCACAATCCGGTACACTAACAGTTTGAGTATGGGTTCCATGAGAGGACCAATGACTTGTTATATATATGTGTATTATAGAAAATGTGGAATTGTACATTGCTCATGATATGATGACTGATATTGTATATGTTCGGTATATACCTGTTTACTGCGTTGTGATTACTTCCTTATATTGCACTTATTGGGATAGCTGCGTGATCCTACCAGTACACTGTGGTTGTGTACTGATTCTGCACTTGCTTTTTCTTTGTTGAGTACACGGCATCTTCAGGCGGCTACTGACAGACCTCGCTTAGGAGATCAGTGATCAACATCGGATTCAAGGGTGAGCCAGTTCTTTCAGGCTGCCATGGGTCCTCTATTGTTTAGTCCACTCATTCGGACTTAGACTAGTACTTTAGATAATCTTATGTTAGATTGGGTTGCACCCATGTTCTTAGAATTGTTGAACTTTAGAGTTTTGGTACATTGACTTTCAGGTTCTAGGCATTATTTCCCCAATTGTTTTGTTAGACTTTGGAGTTTATGGGAACTACCTATTTTCCTTTAGACATTTAAACCTGCTTTCGTATCTTTAAATGCTTTAGTTTTTGTTATTTTGGTTAGTTGGGTTGTAGTAACGGTTCTCCCACCGGAGGGTTAGTGTGGGTGTTAATCACGACGGTCTGGGTCGTGACAAAACTACATGTAAAGTATTTAATAAATAAATAAACTATCAATAATGAGAGGGAATTGGGCCACTGGGAATATTGTAACATTAAACTTTAAACTACCCTATTTTTTATAAGTCTTTTTCCATATATTTAGGTTGTTACAAATTCAAATAAAAGTCTATTGTAACATTAAACTTTAAACTGCCTTATGTCTTAAAGTCAATTTTGAAATAAATTTTTGAATTAATGTTTTTTGTGTGTTTGCAACTTTTATTTTTATTTTCAAGTTTTAAATTAACTTTGTTGATTTATCATTTGATCCTATTATAAATTTTATTTTTTTGTAGCACTGTTTTTCCTCTCTTATTAGATATAGATAGAATAATAGATATCCCTCCCCCATAACGATCGTTATGAGCACTAGAACTGTTTTGACTATTTCCATAAAGTTTTAAATAGAGTTTTGAACTATTCATTTAACTATATTTATTTAGTTGACACCCAATTTTTATCCTCCACTATATGGATTGATCATCAAGCCTCTTAAATTCCAAACGGTTTGAAATAATTAGTTTTATAAAGTTCAAAATATTTTTCAAATTACTTTTAATTAATTATGTCATTTTTATAATTTTTAAATAATATACATACATATATATATATATATATATATATATATATATATATATATATATAATTTTGTATTTAATTAGTATATTTTATAAATGTTCGAAAATCATCTCAAAATATTTAACGTTTTTAGTTAAATATTTTATTAAATTAGTTTAGTTAAAATTATGGTTATAATTTTGAATTATTTAGTTTATTAATTTAATTATTTTATTTCATTAAAATTAAGAAGCTCATTAATTAATCTTGTCTAAATTTGTCTTGTTTAAGATTTGACCAAATTCATTTAATTAGTTCAATTTGGTTATATTCTTAAGTTCAATTGGCTATAATTGTAAGCAATTGGTAAAATTCTCAATTCAAAATCTAACCCCTCCCTTACCTCATATTTAACTCATCAAGAGACCAAATTTGGGCCAGTCTCATTAACCCAATTCATTTTTTCCTTCGGGCCAATTATTTTTTCCACCTCAATTCTGACCCAAATCCGTAATACCCAGAAGACTTCCAACGTTCACAATCATTTCCAGATGCTCCCAACATTAACATCACAGACAAGGAAAGCGGAGTCAATCGCGACGTCTGCAAATACACAATGATTCCAACGGAAATAAGACCAAACATTCACAAAAAAGCAACAACATCAAAGAACCCAAGAACGACGCTGTAATTCAATACAATACCCGTAACATTTCACAAACGACATCAACGATTCAACAATGACGCGACATCAAAGTTCACGGTGATACACGCCTCACGTCCTCTTCCTCGGCCAGTACGAATTCGTGCAATGATTCTAGCAGGAGCAGCCTGCAATCTTGTCCTTGCTCACGTAAGATCGTGTCACGTCGAGTTCGAGGACAATTGGATAAATCGAAGCCGTCCACCTCGCCCCTATCCGTTGCGATTTGTTGAAGAATTTGTAGAAATTGGTAAAAGGAATCGGCATATTCCTTATCCTCAAAAGAAATTTGATTAATTTGTTTCCCCCTGATTGTTATCCGATTTCATCTAGTTTTCCCCCAAAGTTTGACCTAATCTGCCCTCTATATAAGCCTATCTCCATTCCTCATTCTGTGGGTTACGAAAAATATGATTAAGGGAAGAAACAAGCAGCAAATAACACTCTTGTAGCCATAAATTTTTTCAATTTTCTTTTTTTCGGAAAGCTTTCATCGGAGCTTCTGTCAGAGTTTATCGCAGCTTCGTCGTAGGTGGTGGAATAACACGTCCCAGCACGTCTCATGTTCCAGTTCGCTGTATTCTGAAAGTAATCTTTATTTCATTTCCTGTCTCTTTTATTCTTCATGTGTCGATTGCTTGACTGTTTAAGCGTTTAAATGTTAGGATTTTGGGCGTATTTGACTGATTGTTGGCTATGAATCAGTAGTGTAGCTGATCTGTTCATTCACATAATTTATTAATTTTGTTTTTTCAGTCTTTTTGTTTGAGATTTTATGATCCCATTTGACGTTGAGTTTTTTTCTCCCTGTTGAGGTCATCTTATTTCATTGTGAATCTCATATTGTTTGTTGTGACGTCGTGATTCAGTCTTGAAGTTCAGAATCATCTTTTGTAGGTGGTTTTGTCTTCTTAATCTGATATACGAAGGGTTTCTTTATTTTACTAGTTATTTCAATTAGTACGAATCATGTGAGTCGAGTAGCAGGCTGTATCAGTTCCTTCATTTCCTTTATTTGTTTGAATTCAAGATGATTCGAGTGTATGTATGTGAAGTCAGTCTCTGCTCGTGAAATCTATTTTCTTTCTATGCGTTTATTTCTGGTTCAAAGGTTGTGGTTCGCGGTTTTAAGTGTCAAGATTTTACTCTCTTAGTTGAATGCCCTGTCCATTCTAAGTTCATATTCTTTGTTTTAACGTTCTTATTAAAATGTTACTTTCCGTTCATGTGAATGTTTGACAGACATATAGCTCATGTGTTATAGATTGGTCAAATTTTCTGCTTCGTCTAAGTTGAAATCTTTCCATGATACATTAGCTTCCTGTTTCTGTATGTACTTGCTAAGCCTGGGTGGTTTTCTTTTCTTTTCCTCTAATAACTTCTGTTAATCGAATCTTATTTTAGAAAGATCATGGTCTACAGTTTGAACTCTAAACTCATTCTTGTTTAAATGACCATTCTCATTAAGATAGCTAGACTCAACATGAGTACAATTTCTTTCTTCAAAGCTATCTTGTAACATCACTATTCTTTACATGAAAGTGTATTTATTTTGGGTTAAAATGTGGCTGGTATGTTAGATTTTGATTAATGCTCCAGCTCGTTAACTCATGCTTAATCAGTGAGCTTTTGTTTTATATGTTAGGGGCATGTTTTCTAGGCTGTTTTTTTTCTTTCTTTTCCAGCATGTATTCAAGTTATATGGTACCTCGATACTAGTCTTGTTGTTAAAGATAGCTCCTTTGCCTTTGTTTGATATAAAATATCAATACAATAAATGTCACCTGCTGTTTAGCTTTATCACTTCGTTAAGTTGGATGTTACTGCTTCATAGTGCTATCCTCCATATATATTACGTTCTTTTGCATTTTCTTGTTAAAACACCCCATGTTCGCGACTGAGTATGATGTAGGTTGATTTTCCTTTGAATAAATTGAGGTGTTATAATCTATTTACTTACTTCACTTTTGGAATTTCGTGAATAATATCGATTCCTATGTATTATCATCTTCTCTTTTATTCTTTTGTTATAAAACTTTGTTTTATTTTACTTTAGTTCCCGGAGTTAATGACTTAGAAGTAGGAGGTTTAATTTTAAATTCATATAATTGGCTCGTTTTATATGAATCTCTCATTTATTGGTTCATTTGTGAACCTGATTGTTTTTAACAATATATATAAGTCTTTGAGTTACATCTATTGTTCAATTATCCTTTTAAGTTATTCATTTGTGTTCAGATCTTAAAGTGAGTATATGTTTTCTTTATAAGTTCCTAACTCGTATCTCTTTCTCTTTTATTATGAACTCGTTGTTGTTGAGTCTATTGGACTCTTATTCCGTATTTGCATTTCTTATTGGGCCGTGAAGGCCCAATGCTTTATATTTCTCCGAGTCTACCTCTTCAAGAATTGGAGAAATGCTAAATGGATCTGAAGGCGATCAGGTTCCAAAGGAAGCAAATATACAGGGAAATGAAGTAAATATACAGGGGTTAAATAAATTAAGCTGATATAAGCTTAAAAACAGCCATATACACATATATACACTTTTGTATACATGATATACAGAGCGAAAATGGGCTAAGATTGGCCCAATCCATGCAGTTTCTGTTAGCTTTTTTAGTACAGGTTGGGCCAAAGCCCAAATGCAATTGTAGTAGATCCAGGAAGAATTCAATAGGCTAAAACCCATTTTATATCAGCAGGCCCATTTTTTTTAGATTTAGGACAAGTGTGGACGAAGGGTCCAACAGATTTGGCCCAAATTTGGGCATTTTCCCCTTTTTTGCTATTATTTATTTATTTATATTAACTCTCTAACCTTTGTTTCAATTCGGTTTAATTTAATTAAATCCCCAAAAGGTCATCTTTCTTCTTTTTTGTGTTAATTGACATACCTGAGTTCTTTCTTAATTACTTACTTACTTATGTTGTTTGTCCATAAAATCATTTCCTAAAAAATATTTTAAGTTTACTTCCTTTTCAACTAATTTTTTAAAACAACCTTTATATGCTAAATTATTTTTTCAAAGTTAGTAAAAAAGTCATTATTCAAGTCGTAAGACAACCGCGTGTTAGCGGACACTTCAAATGGCTAACACTTTCTTGAAGTGTACATGTGAACCCCGAACCCTCCTTTGGGATTTCAATTGATTTATTCTGTTTGAATCTTTTGAAAATTCTAAGTTTTCTTAATTTTTTTTAAAATTAAGTTTCGACTCTTTAAAGAATTATTATTTTTTTAAAAAGTTAAATTGATTTTTTGAAAACTAAGTCTCTTATTTCTTTCTTTCCACCTGAAAAAACAAATGGCGACTCTGCTGGAGAATTAATTAGGTTCTAACCATTTTGACTTGATTGCTTATTTGACTATCTATTTGGATTTGTATTTTGAATATTAAACTGTCATTGCATGCATATCATTTATTCCGTCAATCAATATTTTTTATTTTTGAAAGTCTTAAGGATAATTATGCGGGCCGGAGTTGTTCGTTATCCAAATTGTTTCTCGGGGTACCCTAACAAATGTAGTTATCCACCAGATGGTCAACGGTCGCTAACTACCCCAGCGCAAGTTGTCCACTTGGGTCACCGACCCACTTCAAATAAAACCCACTCTTAGTCAACTAGCGAAGAGCGAACATTCAATGCATGTTGGGCCCATTAGAAAGACCTACTTGAGTCCAAAATGCCCCGGTCCAAATGCAAAATCATGCCTATGTGTTTGAAGGATGTATGCATCGTTTGGTAATTTGTTGTGCCTATGGGTTTGGGGGGTTTCTAATCCTTTTGTGTTTTTTTAGATGGATAGAAGATTTCTGAGTTTCAATACGGTTACCAAGACTCTGGACCTCCTTCGTTTTTGGTGGAACCACCTCAATGGGTACCAAAAAAGGGAAATTTCAATCCACATGGGCAACCTTCCTTCAATAATGAATCTTCAAGATTGAAGTCATTACTCGGTTCTGGGACAGTGAAAGAATGGTCTTTCGATTTGGGGATGTTGAGATAACACCAACCATCGAAGAAATTCAAGATTTTCTAGAAACCATTGGAATGTGTTATAAAAGAAAGAAATATCCTGACCATCACATCCTATTACCGGATAAGCCAACGAGCCAAGAAATGAAGGATATGTTGTTATTGGTAAATGCAGATTGGTTAAATACCCCGAACATTCTATTTATAAAAAATTTCGAACGTTGGGGACATGAAAATTATTTTAGCGAGTTTCCAAATGAGTTTCTCGATCATTCTACTTGGAGTCAAATTCAAGCCTTGGCATTTTCTATATGCCTTTTTGGAACCATGGTATTTCCTCAAGAAAAGGAAAATGAAATTGATTCTCAAGTCGTCATGGTTGCACATGCTATCTTCCATGGTATTGGTAAGATAGAAAAGAAAAATAATTATTTCAATCTGGCCCGAGTTATTCTAGATGAGATATACCGATCCTTGAGTCAATGCAAAGACGGTCATCCATTTTTTCAAAGACGTAACATTTTTCTTCAATGGTGGATGTCCAAACATCTGGTTAAAAAAGAAGAACCTCAAAAACAAGAGCTGGCCAAGCAAGAAGTATTGAATGACCTTGACCACCATGAACTCAATCTAAGTGTCCAAAACTTCAAGATTCAGAAAGCAAGAAAAGCATGGGCTCAAGTCATTTACGATGTAAGGGAGGATAATATTCAATGGATGTTCGATGACTTTATGCTGGAAAAAATAGCAATTCGAGGGTCCCGTTGTCCTTTCCCGACTCTTGCGGGTATTAGAGGGATACAACCATATAACCCTAGTAGAGTAATGCAATAGTTCGGTAGAAAAAAAGTCATACCTCTAAAAGGGGACACTAGCCGATATGTCATTGATTATGACGGTTGTGATAAGGTACCTCATGCTAAAGAAATTCTCAAAGAATGGGCCGGGAGTTTCAATTTGAAAGACAGTATGGCCACAAACAGGGATAAAGCTGGATATGATGACGGGTACAAGGAATGGCTAAAGGAATACTTCCTTGGTACACTCATTCCGGGACCGTGCAAGGATCGTCAAATCGAAGATGTCCAAGTAAGGCTCCAAATTTTGGCCTATCATTTTCAACAACAATGGGACCAAAGAGAACAAGAATTTCAGCGTAGGGAACAAGAATATCTACGTAGGGAACAACAGTTCCAACAAAGGGAATACCAGAGCCAAAGAGCGTTGGCTTTCGTAACACTAAAGTTATCCAATTCAAGTGCATGCTTAATGTGTTTGGACTCGAAGCTGGATGGTCAACTTGCCACTCTCCAACATGTGCCGATGTCCGATAAAGCTTTGTTCGCCAAACCGTATGTAGTGACTAGAAAATACCTTATCCAAGAAGAAGTGGAGAAAGCAAAAAGAAGAGCATGACCTTATACTTTTTAGTTACCTATTTTCCCCCGCGTGTGATTGATTTCTATTGTATTTGCAGTTTTTCCCTTTCCCTAAAAGATGTATCCCCCTTTCGTTTTTCTTTGTAATGACTTGTCTAATTATCTATGGATTTCTATTTGTGGGGGTGCAATGATTTGTTTCAAATGACGCAATACATCCTTCAAACCGTTAGGCCTACCTTTGGCACAAAAGGGTCACATATCTATTTAGGACGCGCAATAACTGTTTATGTGCTTTGTATTATAACTATTTTTGTGAATGTGTTGCTTTGAATGAGGACATTCTAGCCCACCTCTTTTTGAAAATTTTCTGTCTGGTTCGATAGGACCATGAAGAAAGGACTATTATTTTTCCTCCTCCCTTCAGTCCAGTTTGAACCTGTCCCAACAACGAACACCTTCCTAATGGAAAGAAATCAAGGTATTGAGGTTGAACTGACTGAAGAAGAATTGATGATGAAACTGCACTAGCTCAATCAAGAGATTCAGAAATTTGAGAAAAAGACCATAGAAGTGGACTTTGCCAATGCAGTCGCATTAGCCAAGAGTGTTGCGATGGACGTAAAGATTGACATCGCAAAAAGAAGATTGGCTATGGTTGACGAAATGACAGCCATAACTTTGAAAAAGAAAGAGGACAAAGCGCTCGAGATCAAAAAGTTACATGAAGAATACCCTTTCCTTGTGGAAGAGGTTGATGTCACTGTTCCTGAAGACAATAAGCCTGAAGTTTCCGAGGAAAAACCCAAAAGGGAGATTTATGATGCAACCTTTTTCTTAGGGCAACTTAAAAAAGGGGATGAAAAGATCACCCTCTAAGTGTACTTTTGGGACTATGACTTGGGTCCCAAGATCATTTCATGTGTCACCATTTATCAAACTCTTCGTGCGATGGGCACCCTACATCCTATCAAGGGATTTACCTATAGGGCGGAGCCCAAAGATGTAGAAAAGAAATGTGCCTACAATCAGAACCAGAAAGGGCACACCACAGATGAATGCATGGAGTTGAAGACTATGATTTATGACATGGTCAATAGTGGAAAAATTAGCTATTCGTGGGGAGCCCACACTGTCCTTGTTTGTGATCTAGTGGAATCCGGGATGCCAATCATGGAGAACACTTTGATCCACCGTCATGACTTCACAGCCTTTGCGGAGTCATATATGAGTATCTACCTTATGTTGGTTCAAGGGGGGATTTTGACCCCTGCCAAAAAGAAGGCGAGAATGGCCTTTACCCTTGGAAGTGAAAACGCTGAAACCTACCCTTATCATGGCACAAAATATCATGACATTGACAAATGTCTCACATTTCGTTATGATGTGGAGTCACTAGTCAACAAAGGAAAAATCTAGATCAAGTACCCCCTCCGTTACCTGTGAAGGGTCAGACAAAGAAAGTTTGGCAAATCGGAAGAAAAAGCCTTAAGAAAGGCATAGTTTATGTTTTTAAGAGTTTTTATTATTGCATGTTTTCAGTTTTCTTGTAATGAAGTAGTAAATGAACGAAGAATCAAATTATCTTTGTACGAGTCGAACTACGTAGGGCTTGATTTCTCCTTCGTGAGATACGTAGGCAGCCTTTCAAGGCCCGACCGTTCTCTTTTTAAAACTTTCTTTTCCCCTTCTTTACAATGAAATAGTGATTTCACATTGATGATGATAAAACCACCAGTAAAGATGTAACAAGAAGACCTTAGCTCAACGCAAGTCAACTTTCCTGATCCATTAGTCCCAAAATCAAAATGCGCAAATTCCAACCTATTTAAATCGGTTCCCAATACTCGTGGGCTAACCTATCCTCAAACAAAGCAACTCTTTCTCTATGTGATATTTTGCATCTTGTGTTATAAACTGAAACTAACAGATTTGTCTTTGAGTTGTTTTTCATTGAAAGGTACTTAGAACTGCTTTGTGTTGATAAGCTGGCCAAACACCCTTACTTCACGAGATCCAAAGTTCTTAAAGATTCCTTCCCTGACCTAAATCTACTAAAAGGAAAAGCAATAATGGTTGACAACAGTGAAGATATTCGCATGAATGAAGTTGATGTAGTTCAACCTTCTACCGCTGAACAAAATGATTTAATTGCACAACTGATGCAACAGATTACCAAGATGAGGGTTGAGATCGAGAAAAAACAAGATTTTCCAAATCCGATTGTCGCCGTCAAAACTCCAGGCGATGGAAGGCATCCACTTTACTATCCTCCTTTGAATTCAAACGCCGAACATGTCCTCAACCTACCCTCCAACCCTGTTCAGAATCCCTCCACCATCGACGTAACTACCCCTAACCCTAATCACACCACCATTTCATATCAAACACCGCCTCCTCTTAAAATACCAACCCTCAAACCTCCCTCCCCCTCAAAACCAAAATGCAAACAATTCTCAGACTTTCCCCATCCTCCAAACCTAAATACCAACCCTCAGGTATTCCCTTTGATATAACAATCCCCTCTTCAAAACACCCAAAACCCCTCCACCGCTCAACCCTTACCTCCGAAACCCACTTCCTAAATCCCAATACATAATGAATCTCATCTACATTACACTAATTGTTCCAAAATCGATCATTATGAGGAGCACGAAAAAAAGTGGAAGGTTAAAGAAGAAATGGCCAAATAGAATATGAACAAGAGATCATGAAAGTTATGAAGGAGTTGCATTATACTCTAGAGTCCACTGGACTGAATTATGAAGATTTATGTATCCATCCAAATTCGGACCTTCCGGAAGGGTTCAAGGTGCCGAAGTTTGACACTTTTAGAGGAACTGGGAATCATTTGGCTCATCTGAGAGCTTACTGTGATCAACTCGTAGGAGTTGGAAAGAATGAAGCCTTGTTAATGCGGCTCTTTAGCCAAAGCTTAACTGGAGAAACGTTGGAATGGTTTACCTCCCAAGAAATGAAGCAATGGTCTAGCTGGAATGCACTGGCTAAGGATTTCGTCGAACGGTTCACCTACGATGTAGAAATCATTCCTGATCGATATTGTTTGGAGAAGATCAAACAGAAATCAACTGAAAGTTATCGTGAATATGCATATAGGTGGAGAAAGGAGGCAGCTAGGGTCTGACCTCCTATGTCGAAAAAATAAATTATTTCAAGAGCCAAAATATTATGACAAGATAATGTTGCTCATTGGAACAAAATTTGTAGAGATATTAAAGGTAGGTGAGACTATCGAGGATGGGCTAAGGACCTGGAAGATCACTCGTGTTGCCGCCTCAGCCGGATCTTCTGGATTATTGAAGAAAAAGAGAAAAGATGTGTTTTCTATTTCTTATTCGTTTGGAGGGAAAAACACTCCAGAAAATCCTCACCTTACAAAGGCCATCCCCAAACTCCACAAAATTTGTACCCGATTTGTTATGCCCAATCTGGTTACTTGACTCCACATCCGCGCTATCAAAACACCCCTCCCAGTTACCAGAATCTACCACCTGTTTATCAAACACCACCTCCACAGTACCAAAATGTCCCCCGACTTATCAAACTCCATCCCTTAACTGTTCAAACATTCAACCGAATTACCAAGCTCCTCCTCCTATCTATCAAACCCCACCTCCATATTACCAAAATACCCCACCAAACTACCAAGCTCCACTGCCAAATTATCAAGCCCATTCATACCCAAGGTTTCAAGCACCAACACCTCCCCGCAAAAACCCTCCAAACTGTCGCCGAGTACCTCTACCTCCACAAAACAATTATGATCTTCCTCGTCCGCACCTTGAAAAAAAACCTGCTATAAAATTTACTCCTCTTATTGAGAGTCGAAAAAATTTGTTCGAATGATTCACTACTGCAGGCATAATTCACTCGGTTGAGCTTAAGCCAATCAATAAGAGCTCTAGATTTTTTAGAGCCGATCGAATAGGTGCATATCATTCAAATAGTTTTGGGCACGATACTAAGGATTGCATTAATTTGAAGCACAAGATCCAGGATTTAATCGACCAGAAAGTCATCACTCTACAGACTATTGCGCCCAACGTCAATAGTAATCTGTTGCCAAATCATGGAGGCGTCTTGATTGGGAATAGTTCAAAGTTTCTTTCCTCGATAGGTTCTTTCCCCATGAGATGAGAGAGGCAAAGGTGTTTGAATTCACCAACCTTCGTAAAGGAAACATGAGTGTGAAGGAATATCCTTTGAAATTCACACAATTGTCTCGATATGCTCCTACTATAGTTGTCGATCCTAGGGCAAGAATGCGTAAGTTTGTTTCGAGGGTGTCCGGAATGGTGGTTAAGGAATGTCGTACTACCATGCTTATCAATGATATAGACATTTCTCGTCTCATGATTCATGCTCAACAAATTAAAGAGGAGAAACTTAAGGAAAGGTCTAGGGAGGCAAAGAGGGCCAAGACCGGTGATGATAACTTCTCACATTCAAAGTCTGATGGACATGGTCGTTCTAAGTTCTGACAAAGGTTTTCCGTTCAAGGCTCCTCCAATGATCCATCTAAGTTAAAAAAAGATAGGGTGTCTAACCCTAAGCCTTAAGGAGGAAATGACTCCCGAAAGGCAAATAGACTTCGGTATTGACCTTCTCCTAGATACACAACATAACTCTATTCCTCCTTATCGTATGGCTCCGGCAGAACTTAAGGAATTAAAGGAGCAATTTAACGATTTATTGGATAAGGGTTTCATCCGACCGAGTATCTCTTCATGGGGTGCTCCAGTTTTATTTGTTAGACAGAAAGATGGTTCACTCCGTATGTGTATTGACTACCGGCAATTGAACAAGGTCATCGTTAAGAACAAATATCCTCTCCCAAGGATAGATGATTTGTTTGATACACTTCATGGAGCAAGTTACTTCTCTAAGATTGACCTCCGGACGGGTTATCACCAATTGAGGGTGAAAGAAGATGACATTCTGAAGACGGCTT
The DNA here is from genome assembly GCA_029582245.1 of Solanum etuberosum. Taxonomy (NCBI): domain Eukaryota; kingdom Viridiplantae; phylum Streptophyta; class Magnoliopsida; order Solanales; family Solanaceae; genus Solanum; species Solanum etuberosum. The sequence continues at coordinate 63,672 of JAJONR010001646.1, forward strand.
TTCAAACTCAGTATGGTCACTTTGAGTTTTTGTTAATGTCGTTTGGTTTGAATAATGCTCCGGATGTATTTATGGATTTGATGAATAGGGTGTTTAGACAATACCTTGATATGTTCGTGATCGTATTCATTGATGATATATTATTCTATTCGAGAATTGAGGGCAAGCATACCGATCGTTTGAGAATTGTGTTGCAAGTCATCAAGGACCAACAACTTTTTGCAAAGTTTAGCAAATGCAAATTTTGGTTAAGGTCCATGACTTTTCTGGGTCACATTTTTTCTGGTTAGGGTATTGAGGTAGATCCTAAGAAGATGGATGCGGTTACGAGTTTGCCTAGACCTCTATCTCCTTCAGATATTAGAAGTTTCCTAGGTTTAGCCGGTTACTATAGAAGGTTTGTTGAAGGATTTTCTTCGATTGCCTCTCCATTGACCCAAAAGAAGGTTAAGTTCATATGGTCGGAAGCATGTGAAAAGAATTTCCAAGAATTGAAGAATAGACTTACTTCTGCTCCGGTATTCACTTTACCAGAAGGAACTGATGGTTTTGTTGTTTATTGTGATGCTTCAAGAATTGGGTTAGGATGTGTCCTTATGCAAAATGGGAAAGTTATTGCCTATGCCTCAAGAAAACTTAAGATTCATGAAAATAATTATCCCGCCCATGACCTTGAACAAGCAGCGGTTGTGTGTGCCTTAAAGATTTGGAGGCATTACTTGTATGGTGTTCATGTAGATGTCTTTACCGATCATAAGAGTTTGCAATATGTGTTTAAACAAAAAGATCTAAATCTTCGCCAAAGAAGGTGGCTTGAGTTATTGAAAGATTATGATATGAGTGTTCTTTATCACCCCGAAAAGGTGAATGTGGTGGCAGAAGCTCTTAGTCGGTGGTCAATGGGTAGTGTTTCTCACATTCAAGAGGATAAAAAGAGTTAGTTTGAAATGTTCATAGATTGGCCCGATTGGGTGTTCGGTTAGTTGAATCTACCAAATGTGGTGTTATGGTTCACAATGGTTCAAAATCATCTTTTGTGGCAGATGTGAAAGACAAGCAAGGTCTTGATCTGACTTTGGCTGAATTGAAGGAAGCAGTATTTAAAAAGTCCGTAGAGGCTTTCTCCCAAGGGGATATGGTGTACTTCGATATCAACGTCATTTGTGTATTCCCAATGTAGATGACTTGAGAGAGAAGATCTTGTCATAAGCCCATAGTTCTCGATATTTCATTCACCCGGAAGCCACTAAGATATATTGTGACTTGCAGGAGGTCTATTGGTGGAATGGGATGAAAAAGGATACTACGGAATTTGTAGCTAAGTGTCCTAATTGTCAATAAGTGAAAGTTGAGCACCAAAAGTTGGGAGGGTTATCTCAAGACATTATCATTCCTACTTAGAAATGGAAAGATTTGAATATGGACTTTATTGTTGGTTACCATGCACCCGGTGGCAACATGATTCGATTTGGGTTATAGTAGATCGAATGATGAAATCGGCTCATTTCATTTCCGTTAAGATTTTTTATTTGGTGGAGAATTATGCTAACTTGTATTTGAGAGAAATGGTTAGGTTTCATAGAGTGTCCTTATCCATTATCTTTGATCGTGGTACCCAATTCACTTCTTAGTTTTGGAAATCGGTCTTCGTACTCGTGTTAAGCTTAGTACGACCTTTTATCCAAAAACCAATGGGCAAGAAAAGCGTACAATCCAAACTTTAGAAGATATGTTGAGAGCATGTGTAATCAATTTCAAGGGTAATTGGGATGATCACTTGCCTTTGATTGAGTTTGCGTACAATAATAGCTATCATTCAAGCATTGACATAGCTCCATTCGAGGCTCTATATGGTAGGAGGTATAGATCTCCTATAAATTGATTTGAATTGGGTGAAGTTGCCTTGATAGGTCCCAAATTGGTACATGAGGCTATGGAGAAAGTTCATCTTAATAGAGAAAGGTTGAAAATGGCTCAAAGTCGACAAAATTCCTATGCCGATGTTCGAAGAAGAGATCTTGAGTTTGAGGTAAATGATTGGGTCTACTTGAAAATTTTGCTCATGAAGGGTGTGATGAGATTTGGTAAGAAAGGAAAGCTTAGTCCCTGCCATGTGGGCCCATATCAGATTTTGATGCGAATCGGTAAGGTCTCTTATGATCTTGATTTGCCTAATGATTTGGCATCGGTTCATCCAGTTTTCCATGTATCTTTATTGAAGAAATGTGTTGGAGATCTGACATCTATAGTTCCCTTAGAAGGTTTGGGAGTTAAGGAGAATCTTTCTTATGAGGAAGTTTCAGTTGAGATTTTAGACTGGCAAGTTAAGAAATTGAGAAACAAAGAAGTTGCTTCCATGAAAGTTCTATGGAGGAATTAGTTAGTTGAGGGTGCTTATTGGGAGGTCGAGGCCGATATGAGGTCTCATTATCCTCATCTCTTTCCTTCAACCCCTACTCTAGCTTGAGGTATTTAGTCCCTCATGGTTTACTCTTTTGGTGTCAAGTGTCTTAGCTATTCCCATGATTTCTTCATTATTCATGAAAAGCTTAAATTTTGAGAAAAAGAGTTAACTTGATTGATTTCTACATGTTTATGTGCATTTGAGTATGAATTGCATATAGACTTTGTGATATGATGCTTTGAACATACTTTAGCTTGGAGTTGATGTTTCCTCCTCAGATATGTGCATTATGTGATTGCATTCATGTTGGGTTGTTAGATTAAGTTCCTACCCTCCTTATGATGTCTTGAATCTCATTCGAGGACGAATGTTCCCAAGGGGGAGATAATGTAACACCTCAGATTCAAAAAGGTAGAAAATTGCAGCTTTTGCAGGATCTGGTGCCAGAACCAACGGAGCCACCAACGGCCCGTGAACTAACACACGGTCCGTAGGTAGCTTCGTGGGTGGCCAGTTCATTTTTTCCAAAAGTTTCAAGTTCTAGTACTTTCCTACGATTCACTAGGACGGTCTGTTGTCCTATGCACGAGTCGTAGGTAGGTCTCGTAGGTTGAGACCCACGATTGAGCATGTACGGCCCATAGGTGGACCCACGGACCTTACATGGGTCCATCATTGGGAGTCCAAAATCAGTGGTTACTGAACTCATCGACGACTAACCAGGACGGTCCGTGGTCTGACCAACGGACCATAGGTCTGGCCGTTGGTGAGGTCGGTAGTTATTTGAAAGAGGGGCTTTTGGGTCTTTTCCTAATTATTTTAACTCAATACTATGTCGTTTTACCCTCTATTAGAAACCCTATATAAACGTTTTTACGCCAAAAATCTCTTAATTCAATTCATTCTATCAAATTCCTAAAATAAGAACAAGTTCATCCTCCCAAATATTTCTCTCTAGAAGATTGAAGGAGAAGTCTAGGGTTTCAAGTCAAGTCTCCAATTTCACCATAGATTGTAAGCTCTTGGCATCAAGGTATCATAGTATTAACCTATGGAGTCCTTTCCTCCATAGGGTTCCTAAATTCTCAAATTTTGTAAAGTTAGATTCCCCAATTGAGTTAGGGTTTTATTAAATTGACATGGGTTCTTTTCAATTATGATAATATTGATTAATTTATGTCTTTTTATGTATGAATTGAAGAAATTGCATGTTTCTAAGTTGAATCCCTATGAACCCATGTGAAATCCATATTTTCTAGAATTGCTCATATGATGAAGCTTTTGAATCATGAAAGATGAGTTTATGAAGATATGCATGTTCTTATGAAATTGATGAAAATGATTTAAGTTGCTTTGAAAGTAAAGCATCCATGTTGTAGTTGTTGTTATGTTGTGAAAGGATTTCTCATATGCACATGAAATCATGATTGTGAAAGGTTTTTCTCACATAAAGTATTCTTAGAGTTGAAAGGCTTTCTCAACTAAACTTTGAATTAAGATTTAAGGAGCTATTCTAATAAAACCTAGCTTGGATTGGTTGTTTAATTGTACCTTACCATGGATGATAGTATGACTTTAGCTTAGATTGGATACTTTATGTTCCCTTCCATGGATAATAAGACAAGTTAATAATAATGACTATTCTGTGGGATTTACGCTTAGAACCGAGAGGATATTGAAATGGAAGCTCTCCCATTAGTAGAGGTCGGGTTTCTAATAGAAATCTCCTTATTCCATACATATGTGCCCCCATAGGATGATTATCTTAGATAGAAATTAGCTAGTGAATCCACATAAGCTAGAAGTTCATGGTCTTACCTTGTCAAGTAGGACACCCCTTGTCGGTGAGGAGTAGAAACCAGATTCCATGTTTATAGCTCACAAATCTCCCACAATAATGAATTAAGGTTACTTCTATAAGTATCTCGCAAATGTTTTAAGATGTTAGTTTGCATTGACCATGTTTTATGATCTATGTTTTCTGAACCTCTTATCTCATGATTTAGCTTGTAATTGCATGTCACAAAAAGGTCCCTTTTTAGTATGATTTCATACTTTATGCATTGCTATCATACTTGGTACATTCCATGTACTAACGCATACTCTTGTCTGCATTCTTTCATTAATGTAGGGTCTAAATCTCTTGATTCACATTTTCGTGGCTAGGGATCACTTAGTAGATATTGAAGATTGGTGAGTCCTCCTATTCCAAGGATCGAGCTTTTAATTCCTATTTTCTTTACTTTTCAAATTGTATGTGATGTACGGGTTACGTCCCAATCACTCCAGATGTAATAGATGTCTTTGAGACTATGTTAGATTTCCGCTACATTTTATAAACTCTTATGTTTTGAAACTGTCTTTTCAACTCTTAAAACTCTATTATCTTGTATGATGTATGCTAAGTGGCTTGTCTCAGGGTCTTCTATGCCATGTTACTCCTAGGGTATACTTTGGGTCGTGACACATCATTAACATACTCCCGCATAAGAAACTATTGATATAAGTAAGGTATTGGCTTGACCAAAGCCAAATCAACATTCTTGTTCCTTACCTCTGCATCATCATCTTCCTTTGGGACATATCCCAAGCCAAACTTCAACTTTCTAGCAGCAATTTGAATAGGCTCGAAAATTCCCTAAAAGTACTTCCCTAATCTGAAATCTAGTTCAAAGCCATTTCTAAGAATGATAGTTTCTATCATCTTGTAGACAGAAGGCAGAAGAGGCTGCGAAGCCAAATTATCACCGGTGGCATTCACTATCTCCACTGTGTAGAAATCAGAACCTCTGATGACCTCAACCGCAATTGGGGAGTATCCATTCGAATGACTTCCTTCACCATAAATGACCAATTCGTGGCCATTCCATATGAACGTCATCAGTTGATGGAGGGTAGAAGGCACAATCTTGGCCATATGGATCCATGGTCTCCTCAATAGCAAGTTGTAGCTGGTGTTGATATCCATTACTTGAAATTCAACACTGAACTCTGCAGGGCCTACTTTAATCCCTAAATTCACCGCTCCTAGTGTGTCTCTTTGTCCTCCGTTGAAAGCTCTTACGTTAACTTGGTTTTGGTGAACCTTTCCCAAGTCAAAGTTCAACTACTTGAGGGTCGATAGTGGAAAAATGCTAAGACCAAATCTGTCATCAACCAAGACATGATTTATAATCTTATCTCGACACTTGATAGTGATGTGTATATCCTTTTTGTGCATCGCTCCTTCAAAAGGTAGCTCTTTATTACAAAAGCTGATGTGGTGCCCTCGAATGACTTGGCTTACTAGAGCTGCCAGATTATCACTATTTGTACCCACGAGCACATAAGTGTCGTCCAAAGCCTTTACCAGGGCTTATCTGTGTTGTTGTGAGCTCATCAACAAGGCCCACAGAGAGATTTGTACCGTTGTCTTCTCTAAATGCTTCAAACAGAATAATTTTTTGGCTGCATCTTCCCCAAAATTCTTCCGCCTCAGCTTCGCTGATTGCTTTTATGTTGGTCCTTCTTATGCCATACCTTGGCTAATTCTTCTGGTATGTAATATCTACCAGATCTGGTCATGCCTTGAGTGTCAGCAGTTTCGATCACAAACCTCTGTTGCGTAGGAATTTCCCTTGGAACCAAAGCAATAACTTCCTAGGGTGTCAGAATCATAAATTCCTGCTTCTCCGTTATGCACAATGAGGCTAAAGCTTTCTCAAGACCATCAGGATTTGCCGGGACTATTGTCTTTGTCACACACCAATCATCTTCCATCTCTGCATCTTCCGCCCTCTATTATTTCCATTGGTTGAACCTTATTTGGGAAACACCTTTAAGCTGATAAACGACCAATTCCGCCTTTTCCACCAGCATCACTCCCATGATCATCAACACCTTATATACCTCATCAATGAACTCTTAAGGATCTTCCTCAACCCTAGAACCATGAAACTCCAGAGGATTCATTCTAGTGAAATCCCTCACTCTAGATGTCGTCGTACCCATATTTGGGTTCACGGGGACCACAACCTCCCTATTGGCTTGAGCCGTCATGGCTTGAGCCAACACTTGAAAAGCAGCCCTAAACTCTACATTAGTCACTTGCTCGGCCAAAGGGTCGACCAGGACTTGAGGAGCTTGAAGAGCTTGAGAAGGAGCTTTTCGTTCCACATTCTCTCCCGCATTCCTTCTAGCATATGCCCTTCGAGTGGCCATATTTTGTATAGCATCAGATAAAGAATAGGAGAGAGACATTATAGAGTTAAACTTTATCGTTGTCACGACCCAGGGGTACAACCTAGATGTAACATGGCGTATAGGACCCCTAGAGGCCCTATACAAGCCATTTAGAATTCATAACATAAGAATTAGGAGCAAAATAGATAAAAGGGATACATTCAAGTCCCAAAAGTTTTTATAAAAGTAAAACGGAAGTCTAAACACTTTGTCTCAATTGTCATCTAATACAATAGAATGAAATTGGGCCTAGCTCATACATCATGTCCAAAAATTGAAAATAAGAAAGAAGATTGAAACAATGAAATTCGTCCTCGAAGCATGCACCAAAGCTTAAAAATCTCTCGAATCAACCTCTAGCCACAAAACTGAGAATCCTGATTGTCGGACCCTACATTTGGGGAAATGTAGGCAAGAGTATATAAACAATTAAGTCATGCTCAAATAGGACATTTTCATGAACATGCAATGATCAATCTAAAACATGAAACTTGAGAGCTAAAAAGCATAAGCCATAAAACATGATCAATGCAAATGAATCTCATCTTAAAACATACTTACGATACTTCTTGAAGTAACCTTGGTTCATCATAACCTTACTTGATTGTGGGAAGTAGCCTTAACCGACATATAGGACCATGTGAGCTAGTAACATGGAATCTGGTGTCTACCCCACACCGAAAAAAGGTGTCCTACTTGCCACGGTAAGGACCATAAACTTCTAGCTATTGTGGATCCACTAGCTAATGTCTATCTAGACAATCCTATGTTGGCACATAGTTATGGGACACGGGTAATTGCCACTTGTCCACTCGGTTCTAAGATTAACTTCCACGGAATAGTTCTTAATCCTATTCATCTTAGCTCTAGAAGGAACCTGGGTAATCGCCTCTTGTCCTTACATCATGTGACATGGATAATCGCCTCTTGTCATTCAATTAGAGAACATGGGTAATCGCCTCTTGCCTCATCATTAGCATAGCTTCTTAGCATTGGTTTATTTTAGGTGAGAAAGTCTTTCAACCCTAAGAACCCTTATCATGTGAGAAAACCTTTCACAATGCATTCTTACATGTGTATATGAGAAATCCTTTCAACAACACAACAATAGCAATAACAATATCATTGATACTTTACTCTCAAAGCATCCTTAAAATATTTACCTAGACTTCATAACAACATGCATAATTTCATAATTCACCCTTTCAAGGTTCAAGCCCACTTTCAATCATCAATGTCTAGAAAACATAAGTTAGGCATGGGCTCATGGAAATTCATCATAATTTCATGTAATTCTATCAATTCATGCTTAATTTATCATATAATCTTCTTTCATAATCCAAATCCCAGATCATGTGATCATAACTTGGAAAACATGGGGATTACATGGGTTCATCATGGAATCATCATAAAAACATGAGATCAACTCAATTCATGCATAAGAGATTATAAATCAATCAATTAGATCAACAATTAAAAGAACCCATAACATAGAAGAAAACCCTAATTCAATTGGGGAATTCTAAGTTGAAAATAGGAGAATTTGGAAACTCCATGAATAGGAGGGATCCATGTATAAAAAATATCATACCTCAATGCCAATTGCTTAACTTCAATGGAGGAATTGGAGACTTGACTTGCAAACCCTAGCTTGGACCCTTCTTCTTCAAGTTTTCTAGAGAGAGAAATATTTGAGGAGGAAGACTTGTTCTTCTTTTGGTGAATTTGAGAGAATAATTTTAAATGAGGAAATTTTAGAGTTAAAACACTTATATAGGAGTTTTAGGCATGGGCAAAACGACATAGTATTAGGCTAGACTAGTTAGGAAAAGGCCCAACTGCCCCTAAAAACCACTTTCGACCCACGGACCTTGACCGATGAACCGTGGTCTGACCGACGGCCCGTCCTGTTGGTCCGTCGTCTGGCGTCAGAAGCTGGAGATTTAGGGTCTGGACCACGGACCGTGGACGCCACAACGGTCAGTTGGTCCGGCCGTGGTTCCTTCTTTCTGGGAAACTTTGGCTGGCCAATCAACGGACCATTCCCACGGTCTGTGGTTGACTTCACGGGCCGTGGTTGGCCTCCGTCGGATGACACCATGAACTGCTGAAAACTACTATCTTGCCCTTTCTCGAATCCGAGGTGTTACATTATCTCCCCTTGGGATCATTCGTCCTCGAATGAGATTCAAGACATCACAAAAAGAAAAGGACTCTAAACTAGCAACCCATCATGCATGTGACTTAATCTAAATGCACATAACCAAGGAGGAACCTCAACTCAAAACTAGAACATACTCAAAGCATCATAAGGAAGATAGGAACTAGACCTAGCAGTCCAATATTCATGCAAACACATAAATGCACATATACGAGGAGGAATCATCAACTCCAAGCTAAAGCATGCCCAAACATCATATCATGAAGTCTATATGCAACTCATACTCAAATGCACATAAACATGTAGAAATCAACTAAGTAAACTCATTTTCTCAAAACTTAAGCTTTTCATGAATGATACATAATAAGAAAATCATGGAAACATTTAAGACACCTGACACCAAACAAAGAGTAAACCATGAGGAACTTATTACCTCAAGCTAGAATAGGGGTAGAAGGAAAAATATGAGGATATCGGGACATCATATCGGCCTTGGCCTCCCAAGTATCACCCTCAACTAACTGATTTCTCCACAACACTTTCACGAAAGCAACTTCTTTATTTCTCAACTTTTTGACTTGTCCGTCCAAAATCTCAACCGAAACTTCTTCATAAGAAAGATTCTCCTTAACCCCCAAACTTTCGAAGGGAACTATAGAGGTCGGATTACCAACACATTTCTTCAACATAGAGACATGGAAAACTGGATGCACCGATGCCTATTCATTAGGCAATTCAAGTTCATAAGCAACCCTACCAACACGAATCAAAATCTGATATGGGCCTACATATCGGGGACTAAGCTTCTCTTTCTTACCAAACCTCATTACACCCTTCATGGATGAAGTTTTCAAGTAAACCCAATCATGGACATCAAACTCAAGATCTCTTTTTCTTACATCGGCATATGACTTTTGTCAACTTTGAGCCATTTTCAACCTTTCTCTAATAAGTCAAACTCTTTCCATGGCCTCATGTACCAACTCGGGACCTATTAGGGCAACTTTACCCACCTCAAACCAACCTATAGGAGATCTACACCTCCTACCATACAAGGCTTCAAATGGAGCCATACCAATACTCGAGTGATAGATATTGTAATAAGTAAACTCAATCAAAGGCAACTGATCATCCCAGTTACCTTTGAAATCAATCACACAAGCTCTCAACATATCTTCCAAGGTTTGGATAGTACACTCTGCTTGCCCATCGGTTTGTGGATGAAAGGTCGTACAAAGCTTAACATGAGTACCAAGACCTTTTTAAAAATATCTCCAAAACTGAGAAGTGAATTGGGTACCACGATCGGAGATAATGGATAAAGGAACTCCATGCAACTTTACCATTTCTCTCAAGTATAATCTAGCATAGTCCTCTGCCGAATAAGAAACCTTGACGGGAATAAAATGAGCTGATTTTTTCATTCGATCTACTATAACCCAAATCGAATCATGTTGTCACCGAGTAAGAGGCAAGCCAACAACGAAGTCCATATTCACATCTTCCCATTTCCAAGTAGGAATGCTAATTTCTTGGGTTAAACCTCCCGGTTTCTGATGCCCAACTTTCACTTGTTGACAATTAGGACACTTAGCCACGAATCCCACAGTATCCCTCTTCATCCCGTTCCACCGATAGATCTCCCGCAAATCATGGTACATCTTGGTGGCTCCCGGGTGAATGGAATACCGAAAACTATGGGCTTCTGACAAGATCTATTCCCTCAAGTCATCAACATTAGGAACACACAAACAACCTTGATATCTAAGTACCCCATCTCCCCCTTGGGAGAAAGCCTCTATGGACTTCTTAAGCACCGCTTCCCTCAATTCAGCCAAAATTGGATCAAGACCATGCTTAGCTTTCACATCCGCCACAAAAGACAATTTGGAACCATTGTGGACCATAACACCACCCTTGGTGGAGTCCACTAACTAAACACCCAACCGGGCCAATCTATGAACATCTCGAACCAACTCCTTCTTATCTTCTTCAATATGAGCAACACTACCCATAGATAACCGACTAAGAGCATCCACCACCACATTCACTTTACCGAGGTGATAGAGAACACTCATGCCATAATCTTTCAATAACTCAAGCCACCTTTTTTGGCGAAGATTTAAATCCTTTTGATTAAATACATATTGCAAACTCTTGTGGTCGGTAAACACATGTACATGAACACCATATAAATAGTTCCTCCAAATCTTTAATGTAAAAAAAACCGTTGCTAGTTCAAGGTCATGGGTAGGATAATTCTTTTCATGAACTTTAAGTTGCCTTGAAGTACAGGCAATAACTTTCCCATTGTGCATAAGCACACACCCTAGCCCAATTCTCGAGGCATCACAATAAACAACAAAACCATTTGTCCCTTCTGGTAAGGTCAACACCGGAGCGGAAGTAAGTCTATCATTCAACTCCTGAAAACTCTTCCCACATGCTTCAGACCATATGAAATTAGCCTTCTTTTGTGTTAATGCTGTTAATGGAGAGGCAATCGAAGAGAACCCCTCAATAAATCTTCTATAGTAACCAGCTAAACCCAAGAAACTTCTAATATCCTAAGGAGATAGAGGTCTAGGCCAACTCTTGACGGCATCCGTTTTCTTAGGATCTACCTCAATATCCTTACTTGAAACAATATAACCAAGAAAAGCTATGGACCGTGGCAAAAATTCACATTTGCTAAACCTTGCATAGAGTTGTTGGTCCTTGAGAATTTGCAACACAATCCTCAAATGATAAATATGCTCATCCTCACTTCTCGAATAGATCAATATATCATCAATGAACACAATCACGAACATGTCAATGTATTGTCTAAACACCCTATTCATCAAATCCATAAATGTCACCGGAGCATTAGTCAAACCAAACGACATCACCAAAAACTCATAGTGGTCATACCGAGTTCGAAAAGCCATTTTTGGAATGTCATCTTCCTTCACCCTCAACTGGTGATAACCCGATCGAAGGTCAATCTTAGAGAAGTAACTCGCTCCTTGAAGTTGGTCAAACAAATCATCTATCCTTGGGAGAGGATACTTATTCTTAATGGTCACCTAGTTCAACTGACAATAGTCAATACACATACAAAAAGAACCATCTTTCCTTCTAACAAACAAAATTGGAGCAGCCCATAGAGAGTTACTCGGTAGGATGAAACCCTTATCCAACAAGTCTTTCAATTGCTCCTTCAATTCTTTAAGTTCTGCCGGGGCCATTCGATAAGGAGGAATAGAAATATGTTTCGTATTTGGGAGAAGGTCAATACCGAATTCTATTTCCCTTTCAAGAAGAATACCAGGTAAATCATCTGGGAATACTTTTGAAAACTCATTAATAACGGGGACCGGCTCAAGATGAGGGGTTTCAGAATCTACATCGCTCACCCTAACTAGATGGTATATGCAACCCTTAGCAATCATCCTCCTAACTTTAAGACAAGAGATAAACTGACCCTTAGGCATATAATTTCCCCCTTTCAATTCTAGGAAAGGCTCATTTGAAAACTGAAACTTGACTACACGAGTTCGACAATAAATAGAGGCATAACATGAGTGCAGCTTATGCATACCAAGGATAACATCAAAATCTATCATATCAAGCTATGCCAAGTCAACAAGAGTAACTCTATGGGACAAGGAAACGAGACACTTTCTATAGACCCTCTTAGCCACAATAGAATCACAAACAGGAGTAGAGACAAAAAAAGGTTCTAACAATATGTCCGGAAGAATATCAAACCGCATAGCCACATATGGTGTCACAAATGACAAGGTAGCACCGGGGTCAAGTAAAGTATAAACATCAAGTTGGAAGACTTTCAACACATCGGTAACCACATCAAGAGAATGCTCTTGCTCACCACGATTTTGGAGTGCATACAATCTGTTTTACTTGGGAGCATTTGGTCCTGAACTACTTGGACGAAATGAAAGATTAGGTTCAGCCATTCGGCGATTATCTCCCTCATTCTTAGCAACTGAAGGACAATCCTTTATCTTGTGGTCCATCTTACCACAACCAAAACAAATATTGGAACCCTAGACATTTACCCTCATACTTTCTTCCACACTTAGCACAAGTAGGCAATAAGGACCCATTGTCATTCCCTCCTTAACGCTTAGGGTTAGACACCCTCTCTTTGTTAAACCTAGTAGGAGCATTGGAGGAACTTTGACCGGAAAATCTTTGTTGAAATCTAGGATGACCATGTCCATCGGACCTTGCTTGAGAGAAATTACCACCATCGATTTTAGCCCTCTTTACCTCCCTAGACTTTTCCTTAAGTATCTTCTCTTCGATCTGTTGAGCATGAACCATGAGATGAGAAATGTCCATGTCACTAACAAGCATGGTGGTACGACATTCTTTAAACACCATTTCTGAAAGACCCACAACGAACTTACTCATCTTTGCCCTCGGATCGGCACCATTGTGGGGGCATATCTAGATAGTTGTGTGAACTTCAAAGAATACTCCTTCACACTCATACTTCCTTGATGAAGATTGATAAATTCAAGCACCTCTGCCTCCCTCATCTCAAGGGGAAAGAACCTATCGAGGAAAGTAACTTTGAACTTTTCACAATCAAGAGGACCCGCATCTTCCGGTCTCCCTTCTTTCCATTGGTTGAACCAAATTTGAGCAACACCTTTGAGTTGATAAGCGGCCAACTCCGCCTTTTCCACCAGCATCACTCCCATGATCATCAACTCCTTATAAACCTTATCAATGAACTCTTAAGGATCTTCCTCAACCTTAGAACCATGAAACTACGGAGGATTCATCCTAGTGAAGTCCCTCACTCTAGATGCTGATGTACCCACATTTTGGTTCATGGGAACCGCAACCTCCCTATTGGCTTGGGCCGTCACGACTTGAGCCAACACTTGAAAAATAGCCCTAAAATCCACATTAGTCACTTGCTCGGCCAAAGGGTCGACCGAAACTTGAGGAGCTTCTTGTTCCGGATTCTCCCTCACATTCCTTCTAGCATAAGCTCTTCGAGTAGCCATATCCTGTAATGCATCGGATAAGGATTAGGAGAGAGACCTTATAGAGTTAAACTCTATCGCACAACTTTAGAGTAATGAAAGAAGTGGAGTTTCCTAATCATCTTGTAGCCTCTCATTCATAAATGTGGCGCGCTTCACACTGATAAACAAGTCTCTACTCGACGTTGCTTATGAGACATCCTAGGACCATTCTAACCTTCTACTCTGATTACCAATTTTTTCACGACCCGAGGGTACACCTTAGATGTAACATGGCGTATAGGACCCCGAGAGGCCCCATACAAGACACTTAGCATTCATAACATAAGAGTTAGAAACAAATAGATAAAGGGAATACATTTAAGTCCCAAAAGTTTTTATAAAAGTAAAGCAGAGGTCTAAATACTTTGTCTCAATAGCCATCTAATAAAATAGAATGAAATTGGACCTAGCCCATACATCATGTCCAAAACTGAAAATAAGAAAGAAGACTGAAACAATGAAATTCGTCCTTGAAGCATTAGTACTAACCAAAGCTCAAAAATCTCTCGAATCAACCTCTAGCCACGAAACTGAGAACCCTGACCGTCGGACCCCACATTTGGGGAAATGTAGGCAAGAGTATGTGTTAGTACAAATCAATGTACCAAGTATGATAGCCATGCATATAAACATTTAATTCATGCTAAAATAAGACATTTTCATGAACATGCAATGATCAAGATAAAACATGAAACTTGAGAGTTAAAAAGCATAAGCCATAAAACATGATCAATGCTAATGAATCTCATCTTGAAACATACTTACGATACTTCTTGAAGTAACCTTGGTTCATCATAACCTTTCTTGATTTTGGGAAGTAGCCTTAACCGACATATAAGACCATATGAGCTAGCAACATGGAATCTGGTGTCTCCATCACACCGAAAAGTGGTGTCCTACTTGCCACGATAAGGACCATGAACTTCTAGCTATTGTGGATCCACTAACTAATGTCTATCTAGACAATCCTATGTTGGCACATAGTTATGGGACACAGTTAATCGCCACTTGTCCACTCGGTTCTAAGCTTAACTTCCCCGGAATAGTACTTAATCCTATTCATCTTAGCTCATGAAGGAACATGGGTAATCGCCTCTTGTCCTTACATCATGTGACATGGGTAATCGCCTTTTGTCATTCAATTAGAGAGCATGGGTAATCTCCTCTTCCCTGATCATTAGAATAGCTTCTTAGCATTGGTTCATTTTAGGTGAGAAAGCCTTTCAACCCTAAGAACCCTTATCATGTGAGAAAACCTTTCACAATGCATGGTTACATGTGTATATGAGAAATCCTTTCAACAACACAAAAATAGCAATAACAATATCATTGATACATCACTCTCAAAGCATTCTTAAAACATTTACCTAGACTTCATAACAACATGCATAATTTCATAATTCACCCTTTCAAGGTTCAAGCCCACTTTCAATCATCAATGTCTAGAAAACATAAGTTAGGCATGGGCTCATTGAAATTCATCATAATTTCATGTAATTCTATTAATTCATGCTTAATTTATCATATAATCTTCTTTCAGAATCCAAAACCCACATCATGTGATCATAACTTGTAAAACATGGGGATTACATGGTTTCATGGGGGAATCATTATATAAACAGGAGATCAAATCAATTCATGCATACGAGATCATAAATCAATCAATTATATCAGCAATTAGGAGAACCCATAACATAAAAGAAAACCCTTACTCAATTGGAGAATTCAAACTTAAAAATAGGAGAATTTGGGAACTCCATGTGGAAGGGATCAATGGATGAAAACTATCATACCTCAATGCCAATTGTTTAACTTCAATGGAGGAATTGGAGACTTGACTTGCAAACTCTAGCTTGGACCCTTCTTCTTCAAGTTTTCTGGAGGGAGAAATATTTGGGGAGGAAGAATTGTTCTTCTTTTGGTGAATTTGAGAGAATGATTTTAAATGGGGAAATTTTAGAGTTAAAACACTTATATAGGGGTTTTAGGCAAGGGCAAAATGATATAGTATTAGGCTAGAATAAAGAATGAGAAATTAACTATATTATTGGATCAGGTTCCATGAGCCGAAATAATATAATTGGATTGGGTGCCACGAGCCGGCATAATATTATTGGATTAACTGTCACATTCCGACACGGTAACATTAAAGGAAAACATATCAAAATAGCTTAATATACTCAATCTCAAAGAACCAATTTCCCAAAAGAGCGTGGTGTGTAGGCCTGAGTCCTCATGTGTATTCTTGATATTATTGGTTAATTTCATACTTGCTTCATTGTTGTCATGACTTGTTCATGTTGCTTGTTACTTGCCACCTGCTAAGTGCTATAGGTGATTTTATGTTATTACTTTATGAATATTAGTTCATTTTGAGTCAGTTGATGATATCTACTCAGTACATATTTTCCTGTAGTGACCCTACTTATATTTTTCTTCATTTTTCTTTTGTGGAGTGCAATGAGTGTACCAGAGACTTCGGCTCGTCCTCAGCTCCAGCTAGTCTCCAGCACATCAGATTCTAGGGTGAGCTATTCCCTTTAGCTCGTGTTGAATTCCCTCGATCATGTCATGATGTCCTTAGTTTTCAAACACAAACTATTTTACTTATCTATTCTGGTGTTCTTGATACTCTCAAACTTGATATTTTGAGGTAGGATGTCCTCAATGTGATGACTTTCAGGTTTTGGGAAATGATACGTAATAGACTCTATTGGATTTTTATTTTTCTTCCTTTAACAAGATTTGAGTTTCTGCATTATTGTTGTATTTCATAAGTTGAATAACTAAAATAAGTTGGGCTTGTATTCGTTGGTTCACATGCCTAGAAGGTTAAGGGTTGGTGCCACTCATTACCCGTTTTGGGTCGTGAAAAACTTTGTATCAGAGCTTTAGGTTTGGTGATATATTCACACAAGGACATGTCTAGTTGAGTCTTGCGGAATGGTACGAGGATGTATTTACTTTTCTTCGAGAAGCTAAAGTACTTTAGAAAAACTCTTTTCCTTCTTTCTTTCATGCTATTACTTAAATCCAATTGGTATCTAACTGATACAAATTATTATCTGACCCTTTTCACTCAATTTCACAGATGGTCAGAACTAGAAAACAGTTGTGGCAACACATACACCAACACCAACAAGAGAGGATGCGCCTGAGCCAACCATTGGGGTTGTATCCCGAGGGGTTGTAATGATTAGAGGTTGTGGTAGAGGACACGGGAGAAAGCCCACTAGAGGTAAAGGTCAGGCAGCTAGGCGAGCCAGGTATAGAACAACGACCCCTCCACCGACTGATAGGTGCTAGGAGAGGATAATGAGCAAATTCGTGAGAAGGAAGCACCACCCCAGCCTAATCCAAAGATGATCCACCAGGTTCTCTCCTATCTTAGTGAGTTATCCGATTAGGGCCAAGCACCCCAGCATTTTCTGAACCAGCATCACAGTCCTAGGGAGTATAGCATGCAACCGCTAACCCCACATGGATGCATTATTATAAATAGACATGTTTTACTAATTGAATATAGAGCTTGTAATGACTAATGACCAACATGATCTCTTTATTAAGTTCTTAAAGTTGAAACCTCTAGTCTTCAAGGGTACTGAATCTTAAGATACTTATGATGTTCTTGTTAATTGTCATGAGTTACTTCATAAGATGTATATAGTAGAATGATTTAGTTTTGAGTTTGCGACATACTAATTCAAGAGATATGTCAAAATGTGGTGGCGGTATAATGTTTAGTGTCGACCAACAAAGGCACTACCTATGACTTGGGCAATATTTTCTAGCTTCTTCATGGAGAAGTATATACCCCGGACTTTGAGGGACAGGAAGAGGATGAGTTTTTGAATATAGAGCGAGGGAAGATGTGTGTTGCATCCTATGAGGCAAAATTTTGTATGTTATCCAGGTATGCTACTCACCTTTGCTTCAGCCCGAAAGAGCAGATTTTCCACTTTGTGAAGGGATTGAGGTCAGATTTACAGATTCTAACTTAACAGGTGGATGCTTCTATAAAATATTTTCAAGAAGAAGTTGATTTTGTTATAAGGGTAGAGGGGGTGAAGCCATATGACTTCACCAAGTCAAAAATGTTGAAGAAGTTTTGTAAAGGAGGAGATTTTAGTGGTTCTTACTCCAGAGGGCAGAGTTCTAGGGTTATCCAGCCCATCCTATTCCGTATTCATTGCAGATTTCAACTAAGAGTCCATCATAGACCAGTCAACCTTTGATTGAGTCTTTTTAGATAGTGTGTGAGTTTGTGTAACACCTTAGAAAAAGGAAAGTATCATTGTTCACTACTGGTCCATGTTTACAGGTCTTGTCTACGTATAGTAGAAAGTTCTATAGTCCGTAGAAGGAAGTTGTAGACATGGTTCTGAGGATTTCATATTTTTGGGTATTTGAAGTTTTCCTACGGATCACTAGGACGGTCCATATAAAGTTCTTCGGCCCGTCGGAAGTGGTCGTAGAAGGGTTCCAGACTTAGTTAAAAATATGATTGACTTTTGGGTTCTATGATTGGGTCTACGGTCCATAGAATCTTAGATGGACCGTAGAGAGGTCTAGTGGAATTATTCAGAAATTGGGTCCCTAGTATCTAGTTCTATGGATGGCTAGTACAGTCTGTAGAAATTTATACGGACCGTAGGTCACTCAGTAGGTCTCTTCCAGCAGTTGTAAATTAGGGGAATTTATAGAGAAGTAACTTGCTCCTTGAATCTGATCAAACAAATCATCTATCCGTGGAAGAGGATACTTATTCTTAATGTTTACCTTGTTCAATTGTCGGTAGTCAATACACATACGGAGTGAACCATATTTCTTGCTAACAAACAAACCTGGAGCACCCCATGGAGAGATACTTGGTCGGATGAAACCCTTATCCAACAAATCTTTCAATTGCTCTTTTAATTTCTCAAGTTCTACCGAAGACATACGATAAGGAGGAATAGAGATACGTTTCTTATCTGGGAGAAGGTCAATACCGAAGTCTATTTCCCTTTCGGGAGGAATACTGGGTAAATCATCTGGAAATACTTCCGAAAACTCATTAACAACGGGGAACGACTCAAGAGTAGGGGTCTCGGAATCTATATACCTCACCCTAACTAGATGATAAATGCAACCTTTAGAAATCATCTTTCTAGCTTTAAGAAAAGAAACAAACTTACCCTTTGGCATAGAATTTCCCCCTTTCCACTCTAAGATGGGTTCATTTGGGAACTGAAACTTGACTACACGGGTTCTACAATCAATAGAAGCATAACATAAATACAACAAATTCATACCAAGGATAACATCAAAATATAGCATATCAAGCTCTACAAGGTCAACAAGAGTGACTCTATGGGACAAGGAGATGGGACACTTTCTATAGACCCTCTTAGCCACAACAGAATCACCAACAGGAGTAGAGACAGAAAAAGGACCTAACAACACATTCGAAAGAATCTCAAACTTCATAGCCACAAATGGTGTCACAAAAGACACGGGTAACCACTTCTGGAGAACCCTCTTGTTCACCACGAGTCTGAAGTGCATAAAATCCTTTTTGCTTCTGACTTCCACTAGGACCAGATGAAGGATTAGGTTGAGCCCGTCGATGACTATCTCCCTCAATATTAGAACCTGAGGGACAATCCCTTATCTTGTGGTCCATCTTACCATAACCAAAGCAAGCATTGGAACCCACGAGACATCTACCCTCATGCTTTCTTCCACACTTAGCACAAGTAAGCAATGAAGATCCATTACCATTTCCTCCTTGAGGCTTAGGGTTAGACACCCTATCTTTGTTGAAATTAGAAGGAGCATTGGAGGAACCTTGACCGGAAAACCTTTTTCGAAACTTAGAATGACCATGTCCATCAGACCTTGAATGTGAGAAGTTACCATCACCAATCTTAGCCCTCTTTGCCTCCCTAGACCTTTCCTTAAGTTTCTCCTCTTTGATTTGTTGAGCATGAACCATGAGACGAGAAATGTCCATATCATTGACAAGAATAGCGATACGGCATTCCTTAACCACCATCTCGGACACACCTGAAATAAACTTACTCATCCTTTCCCTAGGATCGGTAATCATAGTAGGAGCATATCGAGACAATTGTGTGAACTTCAAAGCGTATTCCTTTACACTCATATTTCCTTGACGAAGGTTGATGAAATCAAGCACCTTTGCCTCCCGCATCTCAAGAGGAAAGAACCTATCAAGGAGTGCAACTTTAAACTTTTCCCAATCAAGAGGACCCACATCTTCCATTCTTTCTTCTTTCCATTGGTTGAACCATATATGAGCAACACCCTTAAGTTAGTAAGCGTCCTACTCCGCTTTTTCCACCGGCGTCACTCCTATGATTATCAAAACCTTGTAAACCTCATCAATGAACTCTTGAGGGTCTTCCTCAACCTTAGAACCATGAAAATCCAGAGGATTCATTCTAGTGAAGTCCCTTACTCTAGATGTCATCGTAGCCACATTTAGGTTCACGGGGACCGCAACTTCCCTATTGGCTTTGACCGTCATGGCTTGAGCCAATACTTGAAAGGCAGCCCTAAAGTCCGCATTAGTCACTTGCTCGGCCAAAGGGTTGGCCGAAACTGGAGGAGCTTCTCGTTCCACATTCTCTCCCGCATTCCTTCTAGCATATGCTCTTCGAGTAGCCATATCTTGTAGAGCATCGGATAAGGATTATGAGAGAAACCTTATAGAGTTAAGCTCTATCGCACGACTTAGAGTGATGAAAGAAGTGGAGTTTCCTAATCATCTTGTAGCCTCTCATTCATAAATGTGGCGCGCTTCACACTGATAAACAAGTCTCTACTCGACGTTGCTTATGAGACATCCTAGGACCATTCTAACCTTCTACTCTGATTACCAATTTTTTCACGACCCAAGATAGACCCTAGGTGTAACATGGTGTATAGGACCCCGAGATGCCCCATACAAGCCACTTAGCTTTCATCATACAAGAAATAGAATAAAGAGATTAAAAGACAGTTTCAATATATAAGAGTTTTATAGCAAAAAGTGGAAATCTAAACATTGTCTCAAAACCATCTAGTACATAAGAGTTTATCGCAGTGCAGCCCATACATCAAGTTCCAAAACTGAAAGTAAATACAAAAGGGGAAATCAAGCTCGGTCCTCAAAATATGAGGACTCACCAAACTTCAATCTTCTAGATGAGATCCTAGCCACGGAACTGAGAACCCTGAATGTCAGACCCTATATTTGGGGAAATGTAAGCAAGATGATGCGTTAGTACAAAATATGTACCAAGTATGATAGCCATGCATGAAACATTTCAAAACGTGAGAAAGGGACATTTTCATAAAGTGCAATGACTGAGCTAAATCATGAATGTAAGTAGAAGATATAAGTCATAAAACATGGTCAAGGAAAATAGACATCATCTTAAGTTACATGTGAGATACTTTTTGAAGTAACCTTAGTTCATCATAGCTTGCCTGTGGGAAGTAGCCTTAACCGAAATATAGGACCATGTGAGCTATTAACATGGAATCTGGTGTCTCTCATATCGAAAAAGTTTGTCCTACTTGCCAAAGTAAGGACCATGAACTTCTAGCTTATGTGGATCCACTACCTAATGTCTAACTAGACAATCCTATGTTGGCACATAGTTTATGGGACACGGGTAATCTCCACTTGTCCACTCGGTACTAAGCTTAACTTCCATGGAATAGTTCTTAATCATATTCATCTTATCCTTTAGAGGAACATGAGTAATCATCTCTTGTCCTTACATCATATGACATGGGTAATCGCCTCTTGTCTTTCATTTAGAGGTCATGGGTAATCGGCTTGACTCATTCATAGAATAGCTTCTTATCTTTTATTTATTTTAGGTGAGAAGACCTTTCAACCTTAGAATCCTTTATGTGAGAAAACCTTTCACATTCATGCATAAGGTAGTTATGTGAGCAATCATTTCACAACAATTAACTACAACAACAACATATATGATTTTACCATCAAAGCAATCTACATCATATCTCAACAATTCCATAAGAACATGCATAATTTCATTATTCACCTTTCATAGTTCAAAACCCACTTTCAATTATCAATATCTTATAAAACATGAGTTAGACATGGGTTCATGAGAATTCATCATAAAATTATGTAATTATCTCAATTCATGCTTGATAGATCATATAACAATCAAATATCCATATTTAAAGGAACCCAAGACATGGAGGAAAAAACCTAACTCAATTGGGGATTTCAAACTTTGTAAATTGGAGAATTTAGGAACTCCATGGAGGAAAGGGAAACATGGATGAAAACTCTCATACATCAATGCCAAAAGCTTGACTTCAATGGTGGGATTAGAGACTTGACTTGCAAACCCTAGCTTTCTTCTTCAACTTCTAGAGAGAGAAATATTTTGGAGAGGAAGACTTGTTCTTCTTTTAGAAATTTGAGAAAATGATTTCAATTGAGGAAATTTAGGGGTTAAAACACTTATATAGGACTTTAGGTGAAGGGTAAAATGACACAGTATTAGGCTAGAATAATTAGGAAACGACCCAAAAACCCTTCTAAAAATAACGGTCGACACCATCGACGGTGGCGACCTACGGTCCATCGATTGATCTACGGACCGTCGATGGTTTCAAATACTTCCAAATTATGGACCCCCAACAACGGACCCCACCTACGGCTCGTGGGTCCAATGATGGACCTATGACCAGGATCGTAGGTCCCAATATTTGGTTTTGAATTCAACTAAGTCTGGGACTCACCTACGAGACCTATCTACGACTCGTGCATTGGACGATGGACTGTCTTGGTGAACCTTTGAAAATTATAGAAAACTTGAAATTTTTGAAAACTTGACTGGCAATCCAATGATCAGACCTACAGTCCGTGAGTCAAACCACGATCTATGGGTGGCTCCGTCGGAATGACACTAGATTCTTTCAAAGCTGCAAATTCTACCCTTTATGAATCTGAGTTGTTACAACTATCCCATTTGGCAGGGTTGTCTTAGTCTACGAACCCATTAGGTGAATCATCGGGTGGGAGTGGATATCACCCTTGATGCCTTATCTTTCCTTTTCACACTTTCATTTTCAGAGAACTTGTCTTAGCCCACCAAAACTGACCTGGCGAATCACCGAGTTGGCATTGACTTCGCCTGTTTTGCCTGAACCCTGAGAAAATTGCTACTGTCCATTTCGGCGAGCTCACCGGAGCTCGCCAATCCTATTTGGTGATCCACCTTCCCATTGGGTGAGCCTCACGAATGTTTTTTAAATGTAATTCAATGTGTGTTTGATTTCAGCTAACCTTCACAACTCCTATATTTGAATGTGTGCTTTCAGGAAATGGCACAAATAAGGGGAAAACATGTAGTTTCATCTTACACTGAGATCGATAGAGAGTCTCCTTCTCCTCCTCCTCCGCCAAAGAAACAAATGGGCATCTCTATTAATGAGCCTTCGCAGGCCTCTTGTGCCCAATAGACCAATCCTCAAATCCGTACCAGCGGGGGTAAGAAAGTGAGAAAACATATTGACACAAAGCAATTGAATGTTCGCTCTAAGTTGGCATCGCCCCCACAAGATCTTAATCATGCTTACTGTGTTCTCCCGATAATATCTCTAAGAGCTTTAAATAGGCTCAAGGCAGAAAGAGAATGAACTATTTTGGAGGAGTGTTGACTCTCAACTGATGGAGTCATGAGTGACTACCAGGCCATTTAGCACGCGATCAAATTTCACAAGTTAGAGTAGTTCACTAAAGCCAGACAACCTTATGTGCCAAAGTGGGTGGAGAGTTCTATGACGCCTATGCTAAGGAGTTTCCAAAGAACAGAATGGGCACTGTTTAGAAGACTGTAGATGAACTGGAAGTGAGGGGTAAGATGGTTATGTGCCATGTAAATGAGATGAACATAGTATTATGCACCCCAGATAATCATGTTGA
This sequence comes from Solanum etuberosum, assembly GCA_029582245.1. NCBI lineage: Eukaryota > Viridiplantae > Streptophyta > Magnoliopsida > Solanales > Solanaceae > Solanum > Solanum etuberosum. The sequence goes on from JAJONR010001646.1 coordinate 87,467, forward strand.
TGAGTACAAGACCCGGATGACCAGGAATCTAGATGCATTTAAGGGATGGTTGGCCCCAGTGATATCTGTTGAGTCTTCTCCCAATTGGATGGTTGAAGGGGTGAAGATATAGAAGAAGGGTCTGAACATCATGGCACGATACTGGTTCGGGTTTATTAGCAGCAACATTATGTCGTCCCAAAAAGAATCAATACTCCAGCATTAAAAGGTAGTGCTAGTAGTCTCTATCATTGAGAAGGAAAAAAACAATATAGGTTCTATCACTGTGGAAGATATACTGCTACCAGCTAGGCAAGAGCAAACCTCTCTCCCCTTCCCAATGCTTATTACACAGTTATGTGAGAGAGCGGTAGTTCCCTTTCGGGGGAAGACAGATGTGAGGATCACACCAGCCTCATCCAGTGATATTCGGAGAATTATGGCTGAGTACTTGTGGGATAATGCGGCTCGGACGAAGCCGCCACCACTAGAATTGATGCTCGTGGTTGATGTCACTACCCTAAAAGCTGAGGCTAGAAAACCTGCTCTTTCTATGGAGTAGGCAGGTATTTCTACACCTTCCTCTACTTCTGGCCCTACTGCCTCTATTTTTGTATGTATTGCTACTGGTATGAGGCCTCCTCTCTTGACCCAGGCTATGATAGCCGCCCGGGTTAAGACGGACATTCCCAAGCACATTGACCAGGCCATTAAGAAGGCCTTAGCTCCATTGCTAGAGAGGTGGTCAAGTGCGAGGGAACTTTTGAGATTCACAGTGTGAGGTTGGATGATCTCATAGCGAGATTAGATGCCCGAAAAAAGGTCGAGGGTAGCTCTGGTGCACTAGATACCATGAGGGATGAGCTTGCTACCCTACGTGCGGAGGTAGTATAGTTGTAGTCAACAGATATATTGATGCTTTGGGGCGAGGTGCCCCTACTGGATGCACTGACTTCTGTTCCCAAGATGCTGAGTACTGTTCCTACACCTACTGTGCAGCAAGAGTTTGTTGCTAGTGTTGATGTTATAAAGGATGAGAGTGAGAAGGCTCAGGAGGAGTTGGCAGAGGAGACTGATGAAGAGGAGTTACGACGAGGATCATGGGATTTCAGAGATGTTGACTGAGGTACAGGAGACCGAGGAGGTCATTCTTCAGGCAGACCTAGAGAGATATCTTCGAGAGACTTCGGAGGTTAGTTCTAGTGGAGTCACTCCAGACCCCACCGTACCTTCTACTGCTGAGACGGGCATTGATTCCCTAGTTGAGCCTTCCTTACCGCCTCCAGTGATCCTGTTGCCAGGCATTGATTCCCTTCTTAAGGCTTCTGCACCTGAAACTCTTGATGAGAGTGCTCCATAGGCATAGCCTGTCAGGGGGACCCTTTATCTTAGCCTCCCGGTACTGTTGCTTATATTGCATTGAGGACACTGCATTATATTTTTGGTGGGGTAAAGGCCTTCGTTCCAATATTTCCCTTTTGATGATATTTTGTTATTTTAAGTTTTGGATATTTGTATTATTACTTTTGTTTATATTAGAGTGCTCTTTTGGGTTAAACTTTGTCTCTTTATTTCTGTTTCGTTCTCTCTTGATGTTGCAACCCCCCGTGAGTTTAAAATCATGAAATTCTTGAAGTTTTCATTGATAACAATTTGAGGATTATATGTGTCCAATATCGATGTCTTGATATGTACTCATGATGAGCATTGTGTAGAGTGTTAGTGTTGCGAGAATGAAATCAATGTGGTTGCTCTTTTGAGCGATCTCTTTGAATCTTTTGTTGACTAGCTGTGTTTTGATGTGAGTCTTGCAATGAACATTGCACGTATGCTTTTGATCTTTTCGGAATGTGCTAAATGAGTGTATTTCAAAGTTATATGTGTGGTGAGGTCTTACTTCAAATCATGCATGTGGAGTCTTAGAATTTGCCTTGTTAGTCCAATTGTTTTAATCTTGATGAATGCTAGGCATGATCTTGGGGAACAATTAAAGAGGGAACCAAATTGTCCATAATCCTTTGTGACTACCTTGGGAGGGTGTTAATCCATTTTGTCACCATTTGAGCCTATCCTATTTGTTGGCAACCAAAATAAAGTCTCTTGAAACAAATTGTCCCTACCTTCTCACCAAAAATTCTTTTTTGCAGCATTGTGATGTTTGAATAGCCAACTTAGGCTAAAAGCCTAAGTTGGGGGTGTGGAAAGGAATGAACAATGAAATCCAAGTGAAGGGAAAAGAAAGATGAAATGAGACGCAACTTTAAAAGTTACAAAAAGAAGGAACCCCTCCTTATAAAAAAAGAGAGACAACCATTGTGATGAACATGATTTTGAAAAATGAAAATGAAAAAGAGAAGTGAATGAAATAAAAGGGGATTCCAAATAAGTGAGTGACAAGTCAAACTTTGAGTTCTCAAATGAAAAAAAAGGAAAAGAACTTGAGAAGATGTGATGAAGATTGCAAAAATGCTTTGCAAAGGTAAAGTCACCAATCCAAATTGATCATACCTTAACCCTCAACCCCATTACAAGCCTAGAAGACCTGTGAGATCTTGCATGAACTAGGTTATGTGATGATTGGAAAATATGGGCAAACCTATGGGACAAAGCTTGCATATGTTTCTCTTTTGAGAGAGTGAGAGTTTCATTGATTCCTTACACCTTTGTTGAAATTGCTTTGTGAGAGAATGGAATCGTTCTTCATGTGAGGGCACTTGAATACATTTTTTGAAACATGTTCTTGCATTAGACAAGAAGATAAAGTGAGCTTAAGCTTTTGTTGAGACCAGCTAGTCATCATTTGAAGCTTTTTTATCATGATTGAGGGTAACATGTTATTGAGAGTATTCTTGTTGTGGCACTTTCTTGTTAGCTCTCATTGAGTATTGTTGTAGACACCCTTATTGAGCTTATTGTGTTCTTGATTTACTTAATATGATTCCATTTTCCTTTGACGACAAAGAAAGACAAGCAAAAATTTAAGTTAGAGGTGTTGATGAGTGGTAGATTTGCACTCATTTAAGGTGCATTTAGATCAATAACTAGTGTCCTCAGTGCCTAATATTGTCCTATTCTGATTAAATATTAATGATTTGAAGCTACAAAGGATGTTGGACAAGGCAATGATTGATATTTGAAAGAATGACCAAAAATACAAAAAAAAAAGTGCAAACTATACATTGTTGATCGCCTAACAAGAAGGGTGGATCGCCAAGTGAGCACAACCATGCCCAAAGTGACAGTCCATAGAACTTGTGTCTATCAAAGCAGATCAGTGGACTCCAGTAGAGACGGCGATGCGCCAAATGAGAATAGCGGTCCTGATGCACATCACCCAAAGCGATAGTGTGAAAAGAAAAGATTGAAGGCTCGAAAGGAGAATCAAGGTGGTATTCGGTAATTTGCTGAACATGAAAGGGTGACTCAATCGAGTTTGCCAACTGAGGTTCAAACACCTGAAGCCTAGAGAATCATAAGGCGAGCTATGGAAAGAAAGGTGATTCACCAAGCAAATTCAGTGAGCCCGACTAATGTCACCAAGTCAGTTGCGTAGTGGATTTTTGGGCCAAATTTTAGGAAAGTATAAATAATACAAAGGAGAGAGAAATAATATACAACTTAGGATACAATTTTGAGAGACAGTCAGAGATACAGTTTTTGAGAGAGTTTTAGAACACTTTACCTTTGAAGAACACTTTTCTAGCTTTTGGAATTTTACAACTCTGTGCTTGAAATTGACAAATTGAAGTTGAATCTAAAGTCATTTTACTTGTAATTCCTTAATTTCATGTTACCCATGACTGCATTCATGGAAGGTATAACCTCTTTACTTTTTGTGATGGGTGGCTAAAACCCCAAGATCTAGGGGTGAAAATATGTGTTGGGTGTTGATTTAATATAGTGGGTATTGTGTTATGCTCTGTTTTGCTGTTGTTAATACATGAATTTGGTCTAATTAGCATGGGGTTAATTTATAGGTAAAGATTGCAAATTTAATTCCTACTTCCAATCTTCGGTTGATGCTCAAAAGAGATTGATTGGAGTGGGTAATTAGTCTGATACGAGTAATTTAGGTTTAATGTTTGTAACTTGTTTGAAAATAGAGGTTATGGGTCATATCTATTTGCCCTATTCTTGAAAGAGAGAATCGAGTAAGGTATTGGGTTGTTTAGATTGACATTTAGATGAGACCAAAAGGAGATTCTATGCATAGATGCTTTTAGATCGAAAAATGATTAGCGTCAATGAAGATGACTTAGCCTATTCATGAATGTTCATTACTATAAAGTAACACAATTACCCCTATGTGATATCGATTTTCAATCCCTGCACCCATAGATTTCTTGTTAACTCCTGATTTCTTCAACATTTAGTTTGATTGCGATAATTGATAACCAAAACATTATATTAAATAGGTGGGATCATCCATCCAATTATTATTACTAGTGTAAATGAGCAAATTTAAAGTCCAAATATCTTAATAGGAATTCTCCACGATATACCTTTCTCTGTGGGAATTGACCCCGACTCTTTGTTGGGTTTTTTACTGACTACGATTTCTCAGTCTTTTGATTAGTTTTGAATATTGATTTGAGCATTACCAATCGTAAAAGTTGACAGTACTTGGTCAAAAATTAGAGGCTTAAAAGGCGAACAAATCTGGTGAGCTGTGATTCACCGAATGAGAAAGGTAGAATCAAATGAGATCACCGATTGGGTTCAAACAACTGAAGCCTAAAGCAAGACAAAGGAGAGTTGAAATGCAATTGGCAATTCACCGAATGAGCTCGGCGAGCCCGACTAACGTCACCGAATAGGTCACGCAATGAGTTTTGGCCAAATTTTAGGAAACTACAAAAAGCCCAAAGGAGAGAAAAAAAGGGAGTTAGAAAATTGTGAGAGATATCTGAATATTTTAGAGAGAGAAATACTTTCTAATTTGTGAAGAACACTTTTAGTCTTTGGGGTTTTTCAACTATGCTCTAGAATTTGATAAATTGAAGTTGAATTCAAAGTGGGTTGTCTTGTAATTTCTTAATTTTATGTTATCCATGATTACTTTAATGCAAGGTATAATTTCTTTACACTTTGTGTTGGATGGCTAAAACTCCAACCTCTAACAGTATGATTATGGGGTTGGGTGTTGATTTAACTTACTGGGTGTATTGAATTGCTCTGTTTTATAGCTTTTAATCATATATTTGAACTATTACCATATGCTTAATTTAAGGATTAAGGTGGCCAACTTGATCTTAGTTTATATCTCAAATTGGTACTCGAACGAGACCAATATGAGTGGGTAATAGTTTAATGTTTGCAATTTAATTACATCTAATTGTAAAATCAATGTAGTGGGTTGAACCAACACACGAGATTGCTTTTCCCCTAATGGATGAGCATGGGCATGTCATACATCTCAAGTTAGACTTCCAGAAAAAAACAAGTTAAAAACAACTTGATTCCATTATCATATATATGGGTGGGGGGGCGGGGGGCGGTGTGGACCTTTTAAAACAAAAGGTGATCCATCATTAGTTGAAGTCAAACTTATATATCTAGCCAACACTAGAAAGAGGAGTTTGCCTCCAGGGTATCATCGACGTAGCTTGAGTGGCGCTGAAGGCGAAACAGAAAACCTGGAAAAGGAAGAAAGAGGAGTAAACAGATAAATGCATAGTGACAGAAAAAATTGCTGGAGAAGTCTTCGGAGGAACAGCAAGAAAAGGCAGTCCTGAGATGGACATTTGAAAGAGATGTAATGCCACCAGAATGGTAGAGAGTAGAGATATAATGCCCCCGAGGTGCAGATGGTAAAAGAGCAGCTCGGTGCACGAAGCATTTCACTTCCAGGCAGGGTCCATGGAAGGACCGTACCCCAACAAGATGATAAATGCAACCCTTAGAGATCATTTTCCTAGCTTTTAGGCAATATATAAATTGACCCTTAAGAACATAATTTCCCCCTTCCCATTAAATGATAGGTTCATTCAGAACCTTGAAGGTGACCAATCGGGTCCTACAATCTATGGAAGCATAACATGTATGAAGCCAATCTATCCCAAAAATAACAACAAAATCTAACATATCAAGCTATACAAGGTCAACATGAGTGACTCTATGAGAAACAGAAATAGGATAATTTCTATAAACTTTTTTAGCAGTAATAGAATCACCAACGAGAGTAGGGACATGAAAGGGATTAGAAAGGATTTCTAGATTAACATCAAATCTCATGGACACAAAAGGAGTAACAAATGACAATGTGGCACCCTGATCAAGAAAAGCATACACATCAAAATGAAAGACTTTCAACATAGCGGTCACAACATCTGGAGAATCCTCATACAACTATCGAGACTGAATAACATAGAATCTATTCTGATGAGGATCACCTGATCCAAAACCACCAGTTGAGCTTGCCTACCATCCTTACCCTTGTTAGCTTGCAACGGACAATCCTTCACTTTGTGACCACTCTTTCCAAACCCAAGCAACCATCCATATCGGCTAAAAATTTGTCATCATGCTTCTTGCCACACCTCATGCAAGTCGATATGGAAGATCACCACTATTTCCTCATTAAGGCTTAGGATTAGACACCCTATATTTGTTGAACTTAGAGGTTGGAGCATTGGAAGAACCTTGACTGGAAAAAAATTCCGGAATTGAGGACATCCATGTCCACCGGACCTAGAATGAGAAAAGTCATCATCACTAGTCCTTGCCCTTTTGAACTCTCTTGCCCTTTGCTTGAGTTTTTCCTCTTCAATTTGTTGGGAATGTATCATTAACCAGGAGATATCCATCTCCTTAATCAACACGGTGGTACGACATTCTTTAAAGACCAAATTGGAAACACCCGACACAAACTTACTCATCCTTGCCCTAGAGTCGGCAACCATATTTGAGCATACTTACACAATTGAGTAAACTTCAAAGAATACTCCTTCACACTCATATTACCTTGCTCATTTGACGAGGAAAGAAACGATCAAGAAAATCTCCTTTGAATTTCTGCAAATCAAGAGGTACTCGTCTCTATTCTCCTATTTCATGAATTATCGGCCTATCCTATGGTGGCACGTAGTTTATGGAGTATGGGTAATCACTGCTAGTTCACTTGATGCTTAGTACAACTCCCCACAAAATTAATGCATCATTATTTTAAGAGTAGCTCCTTACATTATCATGACTTCATAACTTAATTAAAAGAGACACTAATCAAAGCATGTCAATCATGATCATCTTTCATATTAGAATACTTCAATCAGAAGCAACCTAGTTTATTAAACATGTTGACACTTTATTCGAAAGCATCCCTTAATTATTAATCTTTTCAAAATATATATCATTCATGTCATCCAGGATTGATTTCATAATCAATTATTCATACAAGTATGGCTTCATGAAGAACATCCTTGAAAGCTTACTATATTCACAAATTCCTTAATTCAATGTTTCATGCATAATCCCAAAGCATAATTTATGATCACAATATAATCACATAATATGGGTTCACATATATTACATAAAAAATGAGCAATACCACTCAATCCATGCATAATAAGATCAATTATATTGAATTTAGTCATAAACAATTGAAATCATTCATAAACATGTAAAACCCTAGATTTAGATTGAATTCATAAAGGAGCTTTTGAGAAATCTTTGAGACTCAATTGATGAAAGAGATCCATTGATGAACTTTCCACGTACCTTGATAACAAAGACCTAGAAATTAAAGGAAGAAGACCTTGAATACTTGAAGAACCCTAGAAATCCTTTAGGAGCCTTGGGGAGAACTTTTGAGAGAAATCCTTGACAAAATTGTAAGAGATATTGGGGATTGAAAGGGAATAGGTAGTTTTCTAGGAGTAAAATCAGTTATAGGATTTATTTATAGGGGAAAACAATGTAGTTTAGGAGTTAAAAGGGTAGGAAAAGACCCAAATGCCCCTAAACCTATGGTCCGCATAAATTTCTACGGACCGTATCCATAGAACTAGATATTGGGGACCCAATTTCTGAATAGTTTCCATAGGAACTCCTATGGCCTGTCTAAGATTCTCGGACCGTAGACCCAAAATTCAATAAAATCTCTCAATAAGTGTGGAACCCCTTATACGACCACATTCTACGGGTCGTAAGATGTTCTACGGACCGTACTGGTGGTCCGTAGGAAAAGTTCAGAGACCTAAACCATGAAATCCTCAGAACCATGTCTACGACTGCCTTCTACGGACTGTAGAACCTTCTACGATCCATAGACAAGACATGTATACATGGACAAGTAGTCAACAATGGAACTTTCCTTTTTTCGAGGTGTTATAATATATCCTCCTTGGAAACATTCGTCCTTTAATGAGGTTCAAGTTGTCATAAAAATGGTAGAAAAAGAGATCTAACAACCCAACAAAAATGTAAACCATAGAAAAGTGCACATAAATAAGGAGCAATTAATCAAGCTAAATCAAATATTCATGAACATGCATCCATGAGGAAACATGGGAATGACTTAAACGCATAAATCCAAAAGAGTGAATATGAGGGACTAATGCCTCAAGCTAAAACTTAAAGCAACAGAAATAGATAAGGGTACTAAGTTATAACGCTCAAATTACTCTTCAAAACTAATCAAAAGAATAAGCGTTCAGCGTCAATAAAAATACCCAACAAAAAGTTAGGGTCGAATCCCACAAGCAGTGGTGCGAGGTTAAGATTACAATTATTCAAGTAAGATGCGAATAATTTAAATGTCGCAAATGAGAGAAATGGGTGGATGATCCAAATTTAATTTCAAGTTCACAAACTACAACCAATCTTTAAGCAAATGAAAATTAACTAATTGAGTTAACTCTAGGGATGTGGGGATTGAACATTGATGTCACTAGGGGAAGAATTGCATTGCTCAATAAGGCTAATGAATCATGGATAGGCTGGGTCATCTTCAATAATGTTAATCTTCTTTCGATCTCATAACACTAGAAAAAACAAATAACGGAATTAACCTTAAATAAAGAAGAGTATATGCAAATAGACTACATAGATTATGAATTAGAAAGTGAAGACAGTATATATGAACTATCAGAAACAAAAAACTATGAAAAAGAAGAATATGGAACAGATAATTACCAGACAGATACATATGACTGAAAAAGACATAGAAATAATACACCAAGAAAAACATAAAAACGAAGAATCCTCTGAACAAAAAAATATATTTGATAACAACATATTTGAAAAATGGTATCAGAGCTATGTACAAGATTGCAAAAGAAGTATATATGGAAAATTACAAAAATAGTATGAAAACAAGTATATACGCCAAGCAAGTTAGCATTACTTATCAAAATATTAATATGGAGAATTTAAAACGTATTGATTACGAAAAGAAATATAAAAAACTCAAAAAACTAAAAACATTCTTAGAAAAAACTAACAAGTATCACCAAATAAACCACTTATTAAATAGAATATGTTGGGAAATATCAGCAGCAGAAAGTAAAATATATAATATAGAAACAAGAATAATATATTATAAGAATACAAATTCATATAAAATGCCCTTAGGATAAAATAATACTATGACAAAACAATCCTATAATAATAAGAAAGAAATTAAAATAATTAAAAAATTACATAAACTTTATAAGAAATATGAAAAAACCAGAAAGGACAAGATAATAGATAAAATATCAAAACTAGAATATAAGTATATAATTCAAT